>OMLC01103758.1:1228-17745 GCA_900302585.1 Regalecus glesne | reverse complement strand
GGTTTCTGGTGCCTTTTTACTCTATCACACACCCAAACTTATTTTTATTGCCTTAGTCTTATCAAGAGACTGTAACTGAAGCTTCAGCTCCTGGATTATTAAAATGAACACCAAAGACCAAAAGACAAACCCTAGCCTCCAAACAGTTGCTGGGACAAGTATGGATATAATTCAAACCTCTTCTCTCATCCCCTTTCTCTCTCTCTCTCTCACTCTCTCTCTGTCTCTCTCTCTCTCTCTCTCCACTCCTCTTTTCTCTCTCTCTCTCTCTCTCTCTCTCTCTCTCTCTCTCTCTCTCTATTTGCGTTTGGGTGTTTGACTGTGTCCTTATGATGATCAACTTCTTTTGTAAATGTTTTGTTGATTTTTTTAATGAATAAACATACATCCATCCATCCATCAGTCAATGTCACCATCGTCAACCACTTATCCGGGGCCATGTCGTAGAGGTAGCAGATTTCAGCCGGGAACTCCAAGCTTTCCTGTCCCTTGGCACATCAACCAGCTCTGACTGGGGGCTGTGGAGGCATTCCCAGGCCAGTGTGGAGATATAATTCCTTCACCTGGTCTTTAGTGTACCCCGTGACATTCTCCTAGCTGGACGTGCCTGGAACATCTCATTTGGGAGGTGACCAGGTTGAATAAAAAAATATTCTTCTAAAATCCATCTCTCTTTCTTCTCTCCAGTGTGATCTCTCTGGAAGAGTGGTGTCAGCTGACAGTATAGATCAATTCAGTAAGGCCAACGGCTTCACAGCTTGGATGGAGACTTCTGTTCGAAACAACAAGAACATCACAGAGGCTATGAGGTGAATGTAGAAAATAAGGAGCAATGTATTTTATCAAATTCAAGTTCAAATGCTGCAGCAAAGTTTCTAAAGAGAAGAGGACAAAGTTTTAGTGTTGAAAGAAAAGATCAGTCGAAACATGATTTGATTTGGTTGAATGTGTAAGACACAAGATGACCAAAGGCGGTCATATAGTACCAGATCTATACCAAGGCTGTGTGATAAATGAGTAATATTGAGAAAAGGCAATTTTTAACACAATTTTTACTGTTCATTTATTCACTAACTTCATGGCCCAATCATCAAGTGTTTTTTTTCTTATCACTGTCAATCAATATTCACTTATAGTCACTGAATCCCATATTCATTCTTATGCTCTCCATCCCCTCTTCATTTCTGTCATGCTAAGCTTCACTGTCAGAGCTGTTGCTAGGGCGGGTAAGATTAATGCCAAACTCTTTGACTCTTTTATATTAATTGATTATAATTTTATCCATCTGCACCATAGAGTCAGGTTACATAATAATTGCGTATTTACTATGGCTGGAAATCTCTTCGACTTTTTTGTCTCCGGACATCGCTCTTGATATTTTTTGTTAAAGTTGCACCAACTGGTACACCGACATACATTTAGGAAACAAATCCAGCAAAAAAAAATTGGAAACATGATATTGATATGGTGATATATGAGTTGGAAAGAAAAATTCATATTCCTCTAGAATAGTTTTGTAATTTGGGTTGTTAAACGTTTTAGTACAATAGATTTCATGTGGTAGCTTCGATCCAAGGATGCCATTCATCTATGATTGCCAACACTTGATTCTGAACTGATGGCACACAAGTGACAATAACTGACTGCTACACCTTGTTGGAGTCTGAGGATATCATTTGAAATAGGTCTGTTTATTTCTGCCTCTCAGATCCAACTGTGTCAGAACATTTTTACTGTCATAATGACTCCCTGTCTACCTGTATTGTCAAATTGTCACCACGATTGGATAAATCATCAATGTGTTAATCTACAAAAGTCACAGATTTCAGCTTTAAAATTCAAGTTTTTATAATTACTAAATGAAGTTGGAATGATCAAGATATTTGAATAGGTGGGATGCCTAATATAGAAAAGATGTTGTGTACAAAAGCCATAAACAGAAATCTATTCATCCATCCAGGTGTAGGGTGGCAACCCTTTCATCCACATGGGTAAACTCCAATATAGCATCACTCAGCCAGGGACTTGTGAGTATCCCCACACCCACCTCTCATCATGGGCAACTCTGGAGAAGAAGAATGTATAGTCCCTATCTAGTAGTTTGTTTCCAAATCCAATGCCGTGCGTAGAGGTGAGCCCCACCAGATCTAGCTGGTAGCATTCTACCTCCTGCATAAGCTCCGGCTCCCTACCCACAGAGAGGTGACATTCTATGTTCCCAAAGCCAGCCTCTGCTGCTTGGGTCTGGTCTGTTGAGACCCTCTCCCTTCACTGCTATCTTTCTGGCAGTGCACCTGACCCAAGGTGATCCCCAGGTGGTGGGACCACAGGATGGAGAAGCGTCCACATTTTGTTTTTTGGCTGTACTTGGCCCTCCTTCTGGGCCTGGATCCAGATGGGGTCCCCAAGCTTCCTCCAGGCCAGGCAATGTCATTTCTTCCTCCATTTTTCTTGGGGTCTTCTTGAACCATTCTTAATCTGGTCCATCGCCTGAGAACAATTTGCCATGGGAGATCCTACCAGGAGCACAGGGCTCCAGACAACACAGCTCTCAGATTCATAGCCACACACAAACCTCTCCACCATAGGGTGATGGTTCCCCAGAGAGGATAAACAGAAATCAATAATAATAATAAGAAGAATTTCCTTTAAATGTATAGTGCATATTAATTAACATTTAGAATGTAAATATGTCAGATTTAGCCACCAGGCTAGTTCACATCTATTGTCCTGACCAATTAGGGATTCAGTGTCTTGCTCAAGGACACTTCAACATGGTTTCTCAAGGAATTGGGATTGAACCATCAACCTTCCAACTACCAGATGACTGCCCTACTTTCTTAGCTATGCCACCCCTTAAATAAGCTGTAGAACAGAGATGAGCATATTGGTCTCAGCATTTAGATCTTAGACATTGTGATCAGAGGACTGTGATCTTACCGTCGTACTAACTTGTTTTACTGTTCAAGGCGATATAGCCTTAGGAGGTAGAGCCCGTCATCTCGTCACTGGTTTAACAGTTGGATGGGTTAAAAATTCAGAGGACTAATTTTATTGTAAAAATGCAATGACCGAATAAAGTGGCTATGTTTTCCTTACCTTATACGGCTGTTGTTCTGGAGTCATAGCATATGACAGAAAATAGACTTAAAAGGATTTTCAAGGCTGAGTGAGAAGCATGACAATGGAGAGATGTGGAATTTGACATAATTATTGACATGACAGACATACAGCCTACACTTCCACAACAAACAACTTCAAGTAACTGAGCTGGCAGTAATTTATTACCTTTCACAGTGGTCCTTTAACAGGGCAGATGTTTGTGACAGATAGACATCCCATGGCATGCTGTGTCACCACCTGGCAACCCTTGCCACACCCTGTAGTGGAGTTTCTATCACAAATCCCACTGACGAGGGAGGACAGTGTCATGGAAGTGAGACAAAAATAATATACACACCCCACGTTACTCTGCAGCAGTGTCAAGGTTATTCCTGTCCTTCATGCTATGTGAGCAACTTTGATCTAATCCGGTTTATGTCAACCCTTTTTGGCTACTGTCATATCTTGTTTAACCTAAAGTACCATCATAATTAATGAAATTTGAGAGAAAACCGTGTATTGTTGAAAAACAATATTTTTATTTGACAATAGCAATAAAAATGAGAGATTCGTTTTACACGTAACGATTCATCCCCCCGTTGTGTAGGTGGACATGAGCATAATAATAATAAAAATAATAACAATAAGCCTTGTGCAGAAGAAGTTATGTTCATTAATATCCAACTCTAAAGGGTCCAAGTATCAGAGAAAGGTTGATCAAATGTGTCTCTCCGCTAATATCGGCTGACCAACTGTCCCTATTTAGATTAATACATAAATAACTACCATGGATTTGTAAAGCAAATACATCTGCCAGTTTTTTGATCAGAACTACTTTCAGTAGACATAGGCGTCAACTCCGCTATGGCTCACCTTGCACCCTAAGAAGCAAAATCTAGAATAGAAATTTTGATTAAAGTAAACATTACTAATGAACAACAACCACCAGCTATTAAAGTCACTTCTAAGTATATCCTTTAGTTACACATATAAATTATATCCATATTATTTATAGATAGTGTTTATCACACGTGTATGTTGACATACATGTACGTCTGTATTGGTTTCCTGTTTGTGGAGGGTGCCTCTTATGTTGTCATGAACTGTAGCATTTCTAACTTTAATGTGTTTTTATATGTGTATTAATTATTTTGGTACTCTTGATGTTCTATACAACTATACTATATAACAGCATATTAATTGTATCCTTTGTGGGGCTGTAAAAGAAACTCATATCTGTTGGTCCATTTTTAATATGCTGCTTTTAATGGTTTATAAATGAATACTCCACCTTAAATACATGCTAAGGATACGCCATTGATTACAGTGCTTGTGATTGTTTCACTCACCCCTGTACATGTGCCATTCTTGTGTCTTCATCCACATAAGTCACACTGAATCTGTTGTGTTTCAGGAGGCTGGTGGAAGACATCTTGTCTGCCCAATCTGGTCTGAACTCAAACCAACTCATATCCCAGGACCTGTCTAAGTCAGACATACAGCTTAACGACAAGAGCCAAAGAAGATGCTGCTGAACACCGTCCTCATCCTGTTTCCTCATCACGGCCCCCCACCACACCCAAGGCTCTCAACCCCTGGAGAGTCATGCTTCTCCAGTTGCTTCAAATGGATTATTCTTAGCTCTAGCTTGTCATTCTAAAAGAATTGTATTTTATAACCACAAATCAGACTCTACATCATAGACAGGGGCAGTGTGTGTGTATTTCATTTATGCAGCAAGAAAACCTACGTACATGCATTATATGTGTTGTAAACTTTAACTAAAGAAGATCAAAGATGTTTATCATCACTCTGGTTGTACAAGTACAATGGTGTGAATTCTTAGGCTGGGCGACTCCATTACAAAAACGTGAGATAAAGATAAAATAAAATATACAATAAGTGCTTATACATACAGATACATATAAAGTGATATGTGTGTATAAATATATACATATGTAAACATATAAAGCAGAAGGTATAACAAATTTAGGCATAAAATAGGTAGAGGATTAGTATAGAACTCCCGGCAAGTTGCCCTCTACTTACGGTGGCATCTTGGATTTTTTAAGATGAAAAATTATGATTGGCTATGACCATGCAACTTTATAACTTTGCTTTTGACTACTCCCTAAGCATATGTACGAGTTTATCTTATTATATAAAGACCAGTGCTGGTCTCTTGTTTTATAACCTGAGCCAACATATGGAAGAAAGGGCACAGCTTTGAGGATGTACGGTGGGGAAAATAAGTATTTCACCCCCTGATGATTTTGTGAGTTTGCCCCCTTACAAAGAAATGAAGAGTCTACACTTTTCATGGTAAGTTCATCTTATCAGTGAAAGACAGAATCTTTAAAAAATCCCAGAAATTCTCAGTATCTGAATTTTAAACATTTATTCGTGTTTTAATGAGGAAAATAAGTATTTCATCCCCTAGCCAACCATGATTCTGTACTTGGTGGAAAAACTCTGGTTAGTAAGTACAGCAGTCAAACATTTCTTGTTGTTGGCCACCAAGTTTGTGCAGATCCCAGAGGAGATTTTGACCCACTCTTCTTTGCAGATCCTTAAGGGTTGTAGGTTGTCGCTTGGCAACTCAATGATTCAGCTCCCCCCACAGATTCTCTATAGGATTATGGTCAGGAGACTGACTAGGCCACACCATGACCTTAATGTGCTTTTTCTTGAGTCTCTCCTTCATTGCCATATGTTTTGGGTCATTGCCATGCTGGAACACTCATCCATGACCCATTTTCAGTGTCCTGGCTAAGGGAAGGAGGTTATATCCCAAGATATCCCACTACATCCATCATCCTCCCCTCAATCCCGTGGAGTCGTCCTGTCCTCTTAGCAGAGAAACAGCCCCAAAGTATAATGTTTCCACGACCATGCTTGACGGTGGGAATGGTGTTCTTGGGGTCCAAGTCAGCTTTTTTCTCTCTCCAAACATGGAGTGGAGTTGATGCCAAAGAGCTGAATTTTAGTCTCATCTGACCACACCATTTTCTCCCAAGCCTCCTCTGAATCATTCAGCTGCTCATTGGCAAACTTCAGACAGACCTGGACATGTGTCTTCTTGAGCAGGGGGACCTTGTGGGCACTACAGGATTTCAATCCATTATGGCATAGTGTGTTACCAATGGTCATCTTGGTGACTGTGGTCCCAGCTGCCTTGAGATCATCAACAAGCTCCTGCTGTGTAGTTCTGGGTTGTTCCCTCACCTTTCTCATGATCAGGTTCACTCCATGAGGTGAGATCTTGTGTGGGGCCCCAGACTGAGGGAGGTTGATGGTTCATTGGTGTTTCTTCCATTTTCTAATTATGGCACCAACAGTTGACTGCTCCTCATCAAGCTGCTTGCCAATGGTCTTGTGGCCCATTCCAGTCTTGTGCAGGGCTACAATTTTGTCCCTGATGTCCTTAGACAATTATTTTGTCTTGCCCATTGTGGAGGGGTTGGATTCTGATGAATTGATTGATTCTGTGGACATGTGTCTTTTATACAGGTAACAAGTACTTAATTAGGAGTACTAATTAAGTAAGAGGACTAATCTGTGTAGCTCCTGATCACATAACAGGTCTGTGGGAGCCAGAATTATTGCATGTTTCTAGGGGGTGAAATACTTATTTATTTTAAATATTTGAAATTCATATACTTGGATTTTCTGGGAATGTTTTTCTAGTCGGGCTCACTGTTGAGATGAACCTACCGTGAAAAATAAAGACCGTTTATTTCTTTATAAGCGGCCGTAGACACAAAATCAGCAGGGAATGAGATATTTATATCCAGCACTGTGTGTAGTGCATAGTGAAAGGTTGGAAGTTGACACTTTCTTTATTAAACTTTGATGATATGACATAGTCATCCTACAAGTGCCGTGATCATGTTTATCCAACTTTGGGAAAACTATTTTCCATTTTAATTATTGATAGCTATCTATGTATGTGACATGCAACCACATGAGCTCATCCCTTAACTTAAAACAAAACTCTTCAAAGTTATCGAATAATATATTGATTCCTTATCAGTCCCGCAAGGGGAAATTTGGATTTCTCTGCATTTTTGACCCATCCTATTGTATAGGAGCAGTGAGCTGCCAACATATGGCGCTCGGGGAGCAGTTAGGGGTTCAGTGTCTTGCTCGAGGACACCTTGACATGTTGTATGCAGGACGGGGGGGGTCGATCATGTAACCTTGCGAATGCCAGACGACCGCTCTACCCACTGAGCTAAGTCACCCCTCTAATTGATCTAATTGCTATTTTATCTTGTTTTCTTACCAAAGCATTATATCTTCATTTTATTCAGTCACATATCTAAAATGTTCCCTCAAACAACAAACATCCCAAAAGTTCACTGATTTAAAAGCCCAAAGTGCTGGTTTTGTTGTCTCTATATGGTATCAGAACAAGCAAAAGCACAAAATATTTTCCCCAAATAGCCCTACAACAGGAGAAGCTATAAAAACAGATGTATATATGACTGACTGTTGGTTTCTACTGGATGACTTTCTTCCCTTGTAGAGTTATGGAGTCGAGTCAAGGATTACCAACCATGGTGCTTTTTCACACGTCACATCTTCAATGCTCATTTCAGTGTAGTAGTTAAAGATCAAGTCAATTTGTGGGGTTTTTTTTGCAATACGCTTCCTAATTTTTGTAGCATTTGCCACCATGTGACCCAGTTGTGATGCCTTTTCCCTCACTGGGTTCATTTTGGCACTTTTGGGTTGTAATAAAACTGAATTATCTATTTATGGAAATTAGTCACGTCAAATCATTTCTCGGATGTTCAACGCAGATCATTGAACATCATTCGTATTATTTTGAGCTCCTTGGAGAGTGAATTAAAGATTAAACTTCCATAGTAGTCAGTCAGTTGGATGTCCCTGGGGACATGGGGGACATTTTCTGACTGCTGCCTTGTAATAAGGCACATTGGATACGAAGACTCTCCCAACCATTTTGAGGACCTGGTACTAGCTTCACTGTAACTCAGCTGTACAGATCCTGGAAAGTTTTAAAATCTTCATGTTAATATGTCTGACTCTGCTTTGCTGTTTCCGAACACTCATCTGCATGAACGCTTTGTAGCTGAAAATACCAATAACGGACACTTGATCCATTTTCTGACTTTGAAGCTGTGAATAAGAAATCCATCCATCCATCGTCAACCGCTTATCCGAAATCGGGTCACAGGGGAACTGGAGCCTATCTTTGTTCTCATTGGGTGAAAGGCGGGGTATACCCTGTATAGGTCACCAGTCTATCACAGGGTGAACAAGAAATGATGGACAGAAACTCTTAATTATCAAAATAATTTCTCTATATTACAAAAACCCTAATGTACGCTCACTTGGAAAAGTGGATGTGTTGTTAAAGAGATAATGAGAGTTATTCATTGGTCCAGTGGCGAATACACATCCCCTTTCCATCTTTCTTGAGGATTTCCAGTGGCACGTCCTATGCACGGGCACTGTGATACAGATGACTTCCTCAGTCTAACTGACTGCAGCTATCCCCACCCTTATAAACATTACAGCCACAAAATGACGGAAATCAAGGACGGTTTCAAATGACTTTCATGTCATGCGAAGCTCTGTTTGGAAGTGTACAAAGGCCTCCGTCTACTGAAAGACATGTTGGAACGATTTGGTATCCACCGGAATTCTCATAGTATTGCTTCCTGTTGAAATGGTCCAAATTTTCTTAAAGTCCACACCGAGAACACTTGTCTACCCTTAGTTTGAACCCCTAGATATTGGGGCATAATGTAAAAATGAGTTGTCTTTATGTGTGGACAGGTTTATCTACAGGGGGACATTTTCAAATTGCATTCCTTCAAGTTGTTCTTGATAATAGTGTCTTTTTGATATAATAATTACTGTTATTACCAAGGGTCAGTCTTATTGGTGACTTTGAAATACTTGATTACGATGAAAATAGTTGAGCTACCGCTATTGCTCACTGCTCTCGTATAGATTCAAATGAGCACACCCACGCACACACACACACACACACACACACACACACACACACATGGATATAAGCTATGGGTTCCCCTAGTATTTACCTCAACATGTTCTAATGTCGTGATGTTGGCTGGTTTTACTGCTGAATGTGGAAGCACCCGGTATATAGAAGAGGAAGGGGAAGAAGATTAAATGTGTTTTAAAATATCCCCCTCTATTTCCTTGTATTTCACACTAATTTGCATGGACTACATCCTGTCAGCTGTTGAAGTAATTCAATCGCCCCACAGGTGTCCAAAGTTTTACGTTGTCTGGGGTTTCATGATGCCCTTGTTCTCTTTTGAATAGACTGGTTGTGTTATTCTGGATTTGTACACTTTGAAGAAAGCACTGAATTTTTGTTGAAAGGAAATGAAAGCCACTTTATTTGATCTTTGTATTTTTACAATGAAAATCGTCCTCTTTATTTAACCCATCCTATTGTCAAAGATGGAACCCATCCTGTTGTCTGGTCCAAGGGCAGTGGGCCAGTTGGGATACCTGCAATCAGCTTAGACTGAAGATCTCACCTGTATGTCATATGGATGATATAGCTCTTTCTATAAACGCTGTATAGGACCAGTGAGCAACTGCAGTCCTCAGGGAGCAGTTAGGGTCCGTGTCAGTGTCTTGCTCAAGGACACCTCGACATGCTGTATGCAGGGCTGGGGATCGATCCTGCAACCTTCTGATTCCCAGACGACCGCTCTACCCGCTGAGCTATGCCGCCCCAGACACTTCAACACACTTCCTGAAGGAGCCAGGGATCAAATCAATGACCTTCGAATTACTAATGACCCACACTGCCTCTTCTCACCTGACTCAAAATGGATGATTGTAGAGGGGAGGAGAAAGATGTGAAAGGGAGTGAAGGTTGGTGTATTGGCAGTACATGGTCTGAAAACAATGTGTGAGTCATAGTGTGCTAGTGCAGTTGTCAAGGAGAGAGAGAGAGAGAGAGAGAGAGAAGACTTCTCTGACCTGCATACACTCTATGGAATCAGACAGTGAGCAGGCTTTATTGATGAGGTGTGTGTGTGTTCCACGTATTCTTTCATCCTTCGCAGGAAGCTCAGAGGCTCATTAAAGCCAATGGGCCTCGTAAACTTGGACAGTTCCTAAGAAGGCAAACACTATCAGATCAGCCGTCTCCACTTCAAGGCTATTCTAGAACTGTTGCTCCAGTGTACTTTGTACTTTGATCCTGTGTACTTGTACGTCGCTCTGACATAGAGCGTCTGCTAAATGCCTGTAATGTAATGTAATGTTTCAGGAGAGAGTTATGTCCTGAACAGATCAATGCTCGGCATATTTGCTCTCTATTCGGTCCAGGCCCATGTCAGAAGAACAGAGATGTAAGTGGCAAGACAGGCAGAGAGATGAAGAGAAGGGATGTGGAAGTGACGGGAAGAAATAGAGAAAGGGGGAAGTAGTTCTAAGCTTTTAAATGACATGAATTGCTGAGAGGAAAATGTTTCAGAAGGAAAAATTAAAAACATAGAAAGAAGTTGAATAACGGAGATAAATCTAAAGAAAACATACTTTTTGGATATATCTGATATCAAGGCCCCAAGGTCCAACACATTCTCCAGGTTAGGTGAGACTTATACGTTGTTGAATAGCAAACTGCTGGTCCGTTCAATAGCAGCGTCTTACCATCACATCCCAACGGGAAACAAACAGTAACACAAACAAATAGATGCCAATCTGAAAAACCGGAGAAATTAAATTGTGGAAGGAAATAAACGCAAGAGTACAATTTGACAGAATGTCTCTGTCGCCATCGGAAATATAAAGCAGCAGCAGATCCTGACCAAATAGCAGGACAACACAAGTGGTCCTGGGTTTCTGTTGAAGGAGAAAATGTGAGAATTTGGCATGACAAGTGAGATAGAGTGAGATTTTTTTTCCCTGCACAACTTGAATAGAATATACATAATTGTGACAGGGGGTGTCATAGCGTAGGCAATCCGAAGGTTTGATCCCTGGTCCTGTAGAGAGCATCTGAAAATAAAACCTAATTCTTTAAGCCATCCATCCATCCATTGTCAACCACTTATCCGGAGTCGGGTCGCGGGGGACCTGGGGCCCATCTCAATTCTCATTGGGCGAAAGGCAGGGCTACACCCTTGAAGGGTCGCCAGTCCATCACAGGGCACACCGATTAGGGGAACAGTGTCTCACTCAGGGACACAATAGGATAACACTTTCTATGACACCCATTTATATATTATAGTATAATGTAGTATAAATTATAAACATAATTATAATGCATGGCTCAGTGGGCGGAGCAGTCATCTGACAGTCAAAATGCCCTTGAGCAAGAGACTGTTCCCCTAACTGCTCTGCCCTGCGGTAGACCGGTGACCTACACAGGGTGTTTCCCTACCCTTCAACCAACGAAGACTGAAAGAGGTGGCAGTTCCCCCATTCCTCGATTTTGGATAAGTGGTTAACAGTGGATGGATGGAAACAACACAACACCCTGTCCCTAGACACTCACATCAGATAAGGAATAACTCCCTTAGAAAAAAACTTTATAAGGGGGAAAATAGGAAGAAGAATAGAATAATAATTCAAATATAAGCTATATGAAGAACAATGTGAGAAGGATGCCAAGCAGTGTGCAGATGTCACTGGAACAGTCTAGGAGCTGAGCCACATGACCACCATCAACAGGTAGACCTGAGAGAATGACAGACTACAGGTGCACACAAGAGAGACCTCATACTATTCACATACAGGGGTGAATAGACAAGAAGAGACAAGAAGAAAAAAACACGAGTCACACGTCGGAGTGAAAGACGGATATAACATTGAATCGGGGTGGCACAGTTATATGGATCTATCAGCTGTATTGAAAAATGTGTTGAAGAGGCCGAGCGGTGTCCAGGTGGCGACTAACGTCACCATGGACACCTGGGAGGAAGACAGACTACACGTGCGGACAGGGGACTCCCACGTCAGACCATTCACATACACAGAAGAAGATAAAGGAAAAGACATTCAGAGAAAGAAAAGACGTGAGAGAAGAGAAAAGTTTGCAATTGTCAATAATCTGGATAATCTCTTCAGCAGTGTGGTGCTAGGTAACTCACGGAGACAGACTCTCACTTGCCATGCAGTAGAGGCTGTGAGGTATAAATGGTAAATTGATTTAATCTTATATAACACTTTTCTATTCCTGCAACCACTCAAAACACTACAATGTATCCTCACATTTACCAAGCTTTGAGGCTTAAGGCCGGAAGTGCTCCATTTTAAGGGAAGTGATTGTAGTTCAAAGCAACAAAAAAAAGATGAGTTTTAAAATTGGGTTTAATGGGCTTGACATTATTATTACCCTGTTTATGATGAGGGACCCAATCCTTGGAGTGGACTAACTTTTGGTGAAGTGTGTTTTGGGGTTTGAGAGGAACTGAGTCAGACACGGTGTTTGAAAGATCTGCATCTCAACTGTTCCAAAACTCCCACCACATAGGGAATCACCGATGGTTTACTCTTAGAGAGCTGTTCTTCTCTCTTTAATTGGCTGGTGCACTGTTTGGGAGGTTTCCTGACTTTGACAAATACCCAAGTGGGATGACTACACTTCACCAGGGCCTGTTTAATGTAAGATTCCTCCCCCTCTCTGGCTGCTGAGTCAGTGGGGACATTGTCAGCTCGGAGGTAGAAAGTCCTGATGACTCCCAGTTAATGTTCCAGTGGGTGGTGGGAGTCAAACCTTACATACTGATCCATACGTGTGGGTTTACGGTAAACATTAACAATCAATTTTCCCTCATCAAGCATCTCTGCATCATGCAAGCGGGTGTTCGAATCCCAGCTGCGCCATTTCTACCACGGCCGGAGGTCCATAGTTAGTGGGGCATATTTGGCTAAGCCTCACATGAAAATTACATCGGTGAATGTGGATAGGATGTTTATTGAGAGAAAAGTGTCATCACTCATCAAAGTGACTTCCTCTGTCTTCAGTCTCAAAACTTAGTGGTTTTATAAAAACATGGGACACAAAACAAAGGGGACAGCAGCAAAAGTAGGCCAAGGATATATATTCATTTTCAGATCATGTTTGATTGGTGCTGTCAGTGACTGAATTAATAACACATTATATGTGTTACTTTGAACTTTAAAGGGCAGATGTGGTGTAAACTGGTTTCACAAATCAGAGAGAATTGATGTGACTAGATGAAGCAAGCTAATGTCTGGGTGCTGCGGGAGTTTTTTTGGAGATGGCGTTTAGCAGCTACTGAGAAAAGCTTTTAGTCCCTCTCAGAAACTTAAGAATTAAGACGTTTAATTGAGGTGAAATGATTTGTTTTTTATCGTGACAAAAATGGACCTCACATTGAGTGGAAGATCCACTGTCTGCTCCAACTAGCGCCCCTAGTGGACTAAATCATTGTTTGCAAACCATCAAGAAACCTAAGGAGGAAGCATAAAAAACCGGTTATATTTGTGTCAGTTTGCACACTGGTGGCAAAGTAAACCCTTCGTTAGAAACAAAGGCAACAGTCTGATGAACAGACCACTGGTTCCTCTCTGTAGAGGTAGTACAGCCACAAAAAGAAGTGAATCTGTTCAACTGGATCGGAAGTTTATTGAGAAACGTGTCGTCACTCACCAGGTGACTTCTTCAGTCTGAGCTGGTTTAGTGTGGTTACCCTAACTGGGCGTTTGTTAAAGCCAGGAAGCCTCCCAGACAGAGCTCCAGCCAAGTGGAGGGAGGGGAGGAGCCAAAGCGTAGACCGGTAGTGATTCCGTATGTGGCGGGAGTGTCGGAACAGTTGAGACGCGCGTTTAAAACATGGCGTCTCAGTTGCTTTCAAACCCCTGAACACACTGCGGCAAAAGTTGGTCCACCCCAAGGATCGGGTCCCCCGCTACAAAAAGAGTAACGTAGTGTACGCTGTTAAATGCCAGGAGGACTGCAGTGACTTGTACGTCGGGGAGACCAAACAGACGCTGGCTAAAAGGATGGCGCAGCATAGGAGAGCCAACACGTCAGGTCAGGACTCTGCAGTCTACACCCACCTACAGGCGAGTGGCCACTCATTCAAGATGATGATGTTCACATCCTTGATAGGGAGGAACGCTGGTTTGAAAGGGGGGGTGAAGGAGGCCATTTATGTCAAGAGGGAACAACTGCCTTTGAATAGGAGTGGTGGCCTGAGAGTACATCTGTCGGCGTCTTAACAATGCCGTGATTGCAAACATTCCCCAATCCTGAATGGTGACTTCAGTGACATTGTCACTAAATCATTGTCAGTTGATCACCCAACTCTCATATGAAACCAGCCTATTGTTGTGTGGTATCAAGGTACTGTTTGTAAGGAGGGAGTGTTTGCCTTCAGCTCAGACTGAAGAAGTCACCTGGTGAGTGACGAAACGTTTCTCAATAGACTTCTGATCCAGTTGTACTGATTCACCTCTTTTTGTGATTTCCCCACCTGGATTATTGAGCATGCATCAAGACATGTAGAGATTGTACTTTATACTTATCAATGCTCACCACCTGAGGGCAGTAGCCACCAGCGTACCAACCTGTAAGCTATACTAGTGTTATCTTTAGTGGTCTCTAGGATTCGAGTAGAATAAGACACTAAACGATGCTTGAGGCTCGTGTAATAGACCTTATGCACAACATTCTTCCGGGTTCTACAAAACGGTGGTCTTTAGTTCCAGCCGTCCGCTGCCGAGGTAAAAACACAACTGAGCTATGGCGACCTTCTACTGTCGGTGTATACAGGAGCTACCCCGAATAACAATTACCGATGTGCACAGTATTGCTAGATGGACGTTCAGAGCCCCAAGGATTATGTTAGACAAGCGATATAAGTTTACGCTTCCCAATTTTTTCATAATTATGAAGGTACATTAGTAGCTTTTGCTAATAGCACTCGTTAGCGTTAGCTAACTGCATGTAGCCTAGTTGTGTACTTCTATGCTATCACTTCGTTTATCAGTATATTTGCTCACAGACAATTAAGACAATCAGATGAAGACTGCATTTTAGTGATGGGTTTATACTACCATCGGTATAATTACTACGATGTCCTGTGTGTTTATGCAGGTGTCTGTTGACATGGTAAACTGGTCTTATGTGTCTGTCTACTATAGCTGCTAGGGTTAATGTTGACTAGCTACTACTGTTCTGGCAGGTGTTTCAGTCCCTGACTATGGACAAGAAGGGGCCGTTGACACTCACTATATAACTGGGGAGAAAACGGGATATAAATATAATAACAGAAATTTCTTACATTTGTACAATTATATTCAATATTCCAAAGTGTAAAAACTTGACTAAATCCTTACTTAATCCTAAACTAATGGTACCAGTTTCCCGGGTGTTAGAGCTCAGATGATGACGGTGACTGATGTAGACTTGGGGAGGAAATCGCATGTCCAAGATTGATAAGAAAAGTTCTTCGGTGAAGGGGTGTGAAGATGTAATCCAGAGGAGAGGGTGAACTAAGTCCTTCAAAACTGGGGCTTATAGGGGTTATGCGGAGCACCCAGCGTTCGAATTGGAAAAAGGTGTAAACGGGTCTAATCATTTCTGCTTTTCCCTTCCGCACACTGGTTCACTCCCTTATGAAGTAAAGAAAATTAACTGAGTCGCCATTATGTTACGCTGCTGCACCTCTAATTCTTCTAACCTTAGATCTCTATACTTTCTTTTAGCAAATTACTATTTTATTGCAGCATACATAGCCTAACTATTACATACATATACACTGCATTTGCCTCAACCTTTATTGGAGTTATGTGCTTTTGGCATTGTGTTCCATTTCTGTACAGGCATGAACAGGGGGAACAACCTGGATATTGAGCTCGGAGTAATGAGCTCTCTGGAAGAGCAGTGCAGCAGTGTGATTACATACTGCTGTGCCAGCTTTGCATGAGCACAGACTCAAGGTCATGATGACATGATCTGAATCACGAAGCACTATCTGTGTAGAATACACAAAGATAAAATTGGACAAACAGTTGGCAGAACAGATACCACTAAATTAAGACAAGGGGCTCCCAACAAGTCTACCACAATAAACATATACTCAATACTGGAACGCTTGGCACTACAGGGTGTCAATAGTTGCAAGTATCATTGCAAAAGGGGAGGAAACCCATATATATATATATATATATATATATATATATATATCACACACACAAACAGGATTTGTATTCCGGCCGTTTTTCCCCGCTAGCGGGGGTTGACCGGTCCATGGATTCGTCTCCTCCAAGTCATTGCATCTCCATGAATTTTGTTGTGGACCGAAGTTTTTATGACCGGATGCCCTTCCAGACGCCAACCCTTTAGTCGCCTCTTACGACACGCAGGGATACGGTGGATGAATTCTGGCCCCCATCCACAGAGGGGAGCAGTTAGGGGAACA
>OMLC01103757.1:0-22826 GCA_900302585.1 Regalecus glesne | reverse complement strand
AAAATACTTACAAATGGAAGACATACAGAATTCTCTTCATTCTCCTTTAATAAGTTGAAGTGAACTTTGCCAAAGGAAGGACTAAAAAAAACTTCTAGTCTATAGCTTAAGATTTATGAACAAGCCTCTTAATAGTTAGGTGATGTCCTGCCCTCTCATAAGGATCAGGAAAAAAAGAACTGCAGTAATTGGCAGTGGGTCAGAGCCTGTTGCTACATAGTCATATAAATCAACAACTACAAAGCCAGAAGCGAGTGCTGTTATCAGGCATGTTTGCGCCTGGGTCGACAGAGGATGTAGAGGAGGCGTGTGTGCTGAGGGGCTGGGGGGGGGCACTGCTGATGGAAAGCTTTCTTCACAGAGTTGTCGAGAGTGTGGACTGTATTTCAATGTAGGTTATTCTTCTGCCTAGGGTTGGAGACTTGCTGCCGGTGTGATGGCATTCAAATCCTGCCACTTTACAGCACTTTTGTTCCTATAGATGGGAAGTTGCAAACAAGCCTGAACAGATGTAGCGGAGCAGTTTGCTAAATTACAGATAAGCTCTTTATCCGTCAGTCATCATTCTGTTCCTCAAAATCCTGTGACAACAGGAAAAAAACAGAACTAAGCAGAGCCAAACAACTGGCTTGTTAAGGGACATAAGCTTTGAACCAGCTCACAGAGAATGGGAACCAAGTCCGATGAGGATTATAAGGGAATTCAGAGACGGTCTCAACAGTCCAAGGTCTGTTTGAAAAAGACTGTCGTGACATCCTCTCTGTACATTGCCAGTCATTCTCAAGCCTAATCAATTAGGTCACTGTCAGTGAGGTGGGCTTAACCCTTCTCTTAACCCTCCCATCAACACACCTTGCTAAAAGCTTCTATGTTAAATGAGAGAAGGCAGCTCTTTCATGGTAGCTTATCAAATGGTATTGAAGGAGGTAACCGGGACCTGCCCGGCCCTGGCGGTCGCTTGTGAAAACCAGCCAAAAGCACCTTGGCTAGCCGGTGCCTTTTCTGCTGTGCTGACAGATTTATCTGTTGTGATGACGGAACAATAAGGTTGAGGAGAATTCAGTCCTCGAGATTCAAAACTAGCTCAGAACTACCTGTAGACTTCCTATGGGGTTACACCTGTACCGGGTCACGGAGAACTACAAGAAACGCCCCCGAAACATGGCTATGAACACATACATTTACTGAGAGAGAAACAACTGATGATAAAGGCTTGTTTTGCCTCATAAAACAGCTCCACAGTGGGTAAATGTTTACCATCGGTTTGTGCAAAAGAGATGACTTTCTCAGCAAATGGAATCCAACATCTGGTCATGCAACAACTTTTCATGAAACCTCGCTATAGAGAGGCAACAGAAATCATGTCTGTATGTAATTACTTTGACAGTGACTATACACACTTAGCTGAGTTTGTATACACACTTGAACTGGATGAAAACAGTCACTGTCAAGAGTGGCGGGGATTCACAAAGTACATTTCTGAGAAAGGGGGAAGTTAGTTGAGGCGTCTCCCAGTGTTATTTAGGTCTGTGTCTGATCACACCCATGTAGATGCGCGAACAAAACAGTAATGAGATGAGTGGCCTCATTCCCTTTCAAAAAGAAACATGATAAAAGGGCCCACACCAAAAGGTTTGGATAAAAGAGAGGTGAGAGGTCAATGATTACTGCTCGAATATACAACCAGGGAATCTAATGATTATCCCGGGTGACCATTATTACCACTGTCAAATCAGAGGGCTAAGCAGCTGCTAATTCCTGTGGCAGAGGCGACAGGAGGGTCAAACAGACTGCTCTATGTGAACCCCCCCCATCCTCCATCCCACCAGCTACTCTGACTAGCCAACATAAAAGCAGAGAGGAGGGGACACCATCAAGTCACTACACCCTGGAAACAGATGGACAACCACTGACAAGGTTCATCAAGGACGGACCTCAGCCTTCCCCTGCAACACCAACTTAAGCCTTTCGCTGGCACAGGCTGATCAAACCAAGAGTGAGTCTAGACACATGGACTTCTCTTTCTATGTGTGTCTCGGCATTACATAGTCTTATATAGGGGAGCATGCATAGGTTAAACAATATTCTGTGGGCTGGGTGTACTCTAGACCACAGCACAAGTGCTGGAATAAACATCTCAAGGAGGAGTACAAACTTGCGTGTTTACAGGACATAATGGAATACTATTTACAATACTTGATGATTACTGAGAGAATGTGGAACTAAGTAACACTACAAATTGTGTTTATTCCATAAAATAAAATAAGATTAATCAAGGACCAACATGGTACAAAATCAAGCTAACCACAGAAACCACAGACAAGCCCATAGTTGTTACTATAACACCAAGGAGCCCAGGAATGTTTCAATTCCTATTGCTCTTGTGGTGAGGAAACCAAAATATGGCTTTTGGTAAAACCCACGACAGCTTCCACTCTCCTCATTCATTACACTCGATGTGAAGTAAGGGTGATTTGCGCTCATGGAAATAACAAAATAACACACTTTATCAAGAAAAAAAGACAATAAAACTGTCTTGATCGACCCATTAATAAAATGACTACTGATTGAATGTCTTTATGCTTGACTCAGGGTTTCAGTTGAGTGGGATAGATTGAAGGTGGAATGAGGACAGGAATGAGACATTTATGCAAGTCACAACGGTTAATAATTTCATAAAGGTATAACACAGCGGTGGGGGCTGCGGTAGCTCAACAGTAGAAGGCGTGCATTGGGAAATGGTGAGTCAGAAATTGTGGGTTCGATCCCACTACGGGGCATCAGGAAGGGCATCTGGCCTTAATCCCCCATGTTTCATCCATGTTCATGGCCACCACTACAATGTGGGGACTGATCGTAACATGTAAAAAATGACCTTTTTGGGGTAAAACAGTGGTAATGTGGCACTGGAAAAACAATTAGCTTCATTAATGGTCAATGTCAATCAAAGATTTGCCTCATAACAGACTATTTTACAAAAACAGGGCACACTGACATACTTGCCCATTATGTCAGTTGGGCACTTTGCGAAGGGGTTTCTTAAAACAAACAACATGGGAAGAGTGATCTACAACACTAACACTCGCAATTCAATCCAGGTGCACTAGAAGAATGATTTCCCTCATTGAAACGTGGAATTTCCAAACAAAACCGACAAACTTGCTGCGAGCCACCTTTGTTGTTTCTGACAATGTTCTGACACAGCTGATCTGGACTGTATCCGTCAGACTGCTGGAGACCCATATCAGAAAAACACTCCCTTCCTGCTGTGTCCCCTCCAAGCCCCCACCCCCACATCCCATATCCCATGGCATAACTCCTCACAAAAGCCCACCGGTTGGCTCGACAAGATCCCGACAAGCTGGCAAATGAAAATGTAAATACAGTCTGTAGCCGCTGGCTCTGAGAGCACAGTGTTCCTGACAGAACTGTCAGGAACACTGTGCTCATGTACTGTCATAAACCGTGCCCATTTCTGGCTGGTCTTCACATGAAGGCAGTAGTAAACAGTTAAGACAGTATATAAATACAAGGCAAGAGACCAGTAAGTAAAATAAGAAAGAAAGGGAAAAAGGCGTTGAAGAGAAGAAAAAAATCTTTTCATTGACCCAATTGTAAAGTATGGTTTGATACAAAATAAACCATTAGCGACCACAACGGGAGATCTGGGCTAAGGTCAGGGACAGGACTGGGCCCGCAGAGCAGGGGAAGGGGGATTAATACATCAGTTTGGAGAGATTGGAGGGGGGGGTTGGGGGTTGGGTGTTGTCTGTGGAATTAGCAGTGGAATTAGCAGAGAAAGTAGAGACTGAATCAGATATGTCAGAGAAAAACAAATCTTTAGGTGAACCAATGACATAAGAGATGATTGTTAGGTCAAATAATCTAAACGGTCGAGACTTGAAGTGACTCAGGGGCCAGACAGCCCTACTGATGGAGACTCTATTTATTTGATTTTGTCCAGGGATTACAGAGGGGAGTGCTCCCCAGGCTGCCTCGCTGGCTGACCAATCACACCATCCTGAGGCTACAGACAGCTTTGGGTTGAAGATAAACTGAATGAATCTACAATATCAGTAGGATGAAAAAAAAATGCACAAATGCTCAAAAGCAGTGTGTCTATAAAATAGCTTGCAAATATGCAAGATGGACTAAAAAGATGGAGCACAAGGACTAAGTCTTGGTGTAGCTGTGTGCTGGTGACATCAATGTTGAATGGAGCTTAGCTCTAGGCCCCGTGACCTCTAGCCTCCCGTTGGGAGTGTGTGGAGCTGAGGGGAGGGACCCCTGTATCTTAGTGACAGCTTGTGTGCTACTCACATCGTGTTGGTCTCCTCCTCTCCCCTTACAGTGCACCATGCCTCCCACCTCGGTCACTTCTTTCTTTGACTCTCTGGGGAAATTCAGTAATAGCCTGTCCAGCCCACCCACTCATCAATGAGAAGACACCATTATCTCTCTATCCTCACGCCCACCGGCACGCACAATGGGATTTATGATGGCTTGAACCACAACCTGGTAGGAAATTTATGACTTTTCAGAGAAAGGGGGGCCGTGTAAACTTTTCTTTTCAAATTTCGTGGCAGGTGTTTGAGTCACTTCACAGTCTCAAACGAATGCAAATTTCATTGTAAAAAACAGCAATAAAACTTCACGATTCACTATTATCAAGTTATCAAAAAACAATTCAAAATAAACGACCACAAGACACATCTTGCAACAATGTGTTACAGACTTAAATGTACTGACAAGAAAAAAATAACTCAACATAAAACGCTCTTGACAAAGTTTCATAGTCTTATGCATTAATGACGTTTCATTTGGAAATCCAATTTAACAATCATCTAAACCAATGACATCTGAGCCATCCAAGCCTACGAGACACAAGACAATGCTCTCTGTCGTGATAGGAAGCTCTTCTATTAGTACCATGTGCACAATGAAAACACAGCTAATCTGGTCTGCATTAGCCAATAACCGAGGGGCAAGGAGCTTTGCAGTAAGTGATACGCTACACTGGGAGAGTGAGACAGAGGGAGCAACAGCCAAACATGACATCTCAGTTGCCAGAGTGCTGTAACCCCTCCATCTCCTCCCAATCTGGTTTAAGCGGACAGCAAAGCAGTAGATATGATGAGGTAGAGCACTGTAGGAGAACACCCTAAAAAAATAATTTTGCAACCAAGAGGAAAGGGAACTGAAATTGCATCAGTAAACATTTCAACATATTTCTGTTTAAAAGTGGAATTACAGGGGTGTGTATAGGGTGCTTTTTTAACACAAAATAACAAGCAAAAGAGTTAAAAGAAAATGTTACTGCCAAGCAAGAAACAGTGAAAAACATAACCATTAAGACATTCTCATATATTCAGGCATTGCTGTACCTGCTTATCCAAGATGCGGGAGATTTCTCCCAGTGTTCGGTCCAGACCAGACACTTTGTTGTTGGTCCACTGGCCACTGTCTTGGCCCTGAAGCTGCTTCAAAAGGTCCTTCACTAAACGCTGCAGCCTGACCATAGAAAAGGTAATTCTTTTAAGTCCTTGAACACTCTGTTAACACTTCCGTTGTACACATGCTATCACATGTGACCTCAATCCACTACCAATATTACCATACAAAAAAATCTGAAATGACAAATAATCAATAACAAGCCAAGAAAAACTTACTTGGCTTTGTACGGGGAGTCAGGGACCTGTGTCTTCGGCTCCATTGACGTCTCATATTCCTTTGCCCTGCAGAGAGGAGGAAAAGAACTTTGAATCCCGAAGGAAAAAAAAGTTTCTTGGCCCGTCAGCGAAGAACACAGAGGATGAAAAGCATACTGGTGGAGAGAAAGGGGGGAATAGACAGGTCAAGTTGAATCTAACTGTTTATTTGGCCTGTCAGGCATTCACCAAGTAACTTAGCATAAAATAATCAGACATCTGTTCCACAGGGAACCTGCACCTTGGCTGCCATCTACCCCACATCATCCAGAATTTATTCCACCTCTAAATGTTTCTTTCCTCAAGTCAGGAATTTAAAAGGGTAGCAGGATTTTTATTTTACTCCTTGTCAAATAAACCGTTAATAGAGGCCACTTGTAGCACCTCTGACATGTGACCTACTTGGAGGTCATGGTTATTATAGGGCCAGTATCTCTGGATTGCATAATAAGGGGGCACAACAGGGAGATCTATTTGTTAATCGGGCATTCCCGGACAAGATAGACGTATCGATCAGCTAGATAGAGTTAGATAGAAGGCCTTACGGTCATTCATCCATCCATCAGCTGATAAAGTCTAACACTTCCTGGAAAAGGACAGGTGGATGTGTCCCTGAGGACAGACCCGGACTAGGAAGGCCCAGTCCAGCGTTCTCAACCTCGTTTATTCAATGTAAGTCTTCCACAAGTATTGGATAACTAGCATGGACTATTAGAGGACACTAGTGCGTCACCCCCCAACCCCATTTAAGATTTGCCTCACTTGGGATTCTGTTCTTGTCTATCTTATTGCCAAATTATATTGTATTGTACCAAGCAACCATTGAAGATGGAAGTGAATGCAAGGTCAAAATGCTTTAGGGCTGCAGGTATTCTCCAAGTAAATCTGTCTAGCTAAACCATTGAGGAGGTGAGTGGGGTCTAATATTTGATGGCATCATTTACCATGTCCTCTGAGCAGGCCGAGTAGTGGTCTAGGATCACTTTCATAAGGGCCTGAACTGTACCTGGCCCGTTTGTCATTCTAGATATTACAATATTAATCTCTGACAGGTTTACACCCACCCAGGTTAAGCGGGGAGCAATTGCTGAGCAATTCATCATGGTCAGCAGCAGGTCTGGCTAAATGGGTTCGGGGTAATAAATATCAGCAATCAGCAAAAAAGGGAAAAAGTACAAATCTACAATGCAGAACTAATAATCAGTTCATCATGATTCAGGACTTAATTTATAATGCACCGACTTATTTAACAAGGGAGCAACATCACACATTTATTTGGTTTAGCCTGTGTCAGAAGCGAAACAAGTCTACTCTGAAAGACTGATCAGAGAATACCCACACAGTACAGAGACTGACAAGACAACACATAGCCAAAAAAATACATAAAACATGGAAGTTGGGGAATATTACAGATGTAGTTAGCTTACAGCTGTAGCAAGACTGGCATTTAAAATGCAAGGGAGGAACAGAATATATTATATGCCTGCAAGTGGTTTACACTATTAATAGAGTAATAGGAAGATGGTGGAGTAAAACTTACAAAGGCCTCAAGAAAAAGAAAAAGAAAAGAAAAAAAATCAACTAATACTTACATAGCTTGATGTGCATGAAATACATTGAATTTATGTGAGGTGTCCTGGGGCAGCAGGCTGAGTGAAATGAGTTGGGGCTATGCTCACCTCTCACTTTTGGATACAGAACTTCCCTTGACACACACGCACATACAGCTCAGTTCCCTGCTGAGCAAACCACAGGCAACCAACTACAGGCAAACCGCTAACACAAGAGTCTAAGTGGAAACTCGGGTTTCCAAGTTCAGAACCCATCCTGACACTAACTGACAGGCTACTTACATGCCATTTATTGGCCTTTTTTCCTGCCCAGAAGACTTATTACTGAGGTAAGTTAGCCAAGCCACAAAAAAACAGGTGGGTTAAGCTGTGTGCGCACGGCTTTATTGCAGTGTAGGCTGCAAGCCGGCCTTGGAGTCTAGTGAAAACTTCTCTTGCATTTTACTGACACCATAAGGTGTTCTAATAAAATGGCTCATTTCCACCCAGTGGTGAAGCAGCTCACCTTTATACTAACTGGGGCTCTGTGTTATTTATGACCTCTGAAAGCTTGTTCCCTTTGAGTGCTGGTCTCAGTAGGCCAGACCAGGAGTGACAGTGAACAGAGGCAGATCATGTTGTCACTTTCTCAGCACCACTGAGCTTCAGAATGCCAACAGCAGCAGCACAGATAATAAAGCAGGGTAGCAGAGTTGGACAGTGGTTTCACGCTATTGGCACCTCTTATTTTCCTTTTCAATGTATATACCCTCTCCTGAAGAGCAGAGACATGCTCATTATGTCTGGGGGAAAGTAATTCCCGAAAAATGCAGTACTGACAAAGTCCTCTCACAACGCGAAGTGCAGCTTTACCTTTTGGCTTTGCAAATACATATCAGACATTTATGTCATCCTAAACTTCCTTCTATTTTATCCTTCTTTAACCTACACCATTGACTCTGCTGTAAGAGAGAACAACTTGGCTGTTGCTGGCATTAGACTTCCTCTCTGATCTTCTCCATCCAGTTGAGACAGACTGTTGAGACTAAACTAATGTCCAGGTTCTAATATCCAGAACCATTGCTTCCTATTTGTTGATTACTATTGATTTTCTTAGAGGCTTTATTTAAAAATCAATACCTCAGAGAGAGAGAAATAGGTTTGGTTTATACGTACTTTTAACATACATACTGTAAACTGAGGGATGCCTCAGTTTTGGCAGTGACATGGCAGCAATTTGGGGAAAGCTCTTAACAGGTGAAAGCAAGGGTCCCCAGATCGATTCACAGTTTTGCTCAATCACAGAAAGTGGTCATAAATTAAGTCCATCAGTTATGCCCCGTGGACAGCCAGGATGCACATACCATCTGCTTTCCATCTACTTGTCACTCATAAAATGTCTCTGAACAGTGTAATCCTCTGCGCCTCTGAGAGGGTATACAGATAGAGAAACAGAGAGCAAGTGAGAGAGATAACAAAAAAGAAAAAGAAATGGATAAATCACCTGGAGTTCATCCTTGCACGGAGCTTTTTTGCTTTCCTGCGTGCCTTTTGCCTCTCCTCGCCATCCTTCAGGCTCTCAGAAGAGACTGAGCCATCTGTCACAATATCCACAATGTATTTCTTCAGAGATAGATGCTCCTTAAGAAGGAAAATAAATCCATTAATTAGTAACTCTCTCAATGAAAATATATATTTATCACTACAAGCCACTAAAGCAATTTAAGAACCTTTTCAGTTAGTTGCCAGGAGCCAATATGTGAAGACAGACAGTAGTATAAATAAAATGGTAAAAACTTCAGAATTTGTTCTATCATCTTGGATTGAAACAAAAGCAGTAGCACTATATTTCCTGAATAGGCAAATCAACTGCCACCTCCTGAGCAGTGATGTCTAAGTGTTTCATGATTAAGGATAGCAATTTCTCTTAATTACCACAGACACGGATTTAACAGCAAAGCCATCTCTGGTGGTGGGTCACTATAACATCAGGACTGTATCCACATGGATCTACGCTGTATTAGCAGATGAGTCTCCTTTGTGCACCACGTGGATCTACACTTCCAAGTGATGCAATTATATATTTTCATTACCAAGGTGCTTCTGATACTCTGCTCTTCAGAAGAAACATGCCCATGGATATGCTAAAGGGCTAAAAGGTGTTGCTTCCTCTTTAATGTGCAACTAGCAGACCTGTCTGCTGATTCAGAGGAGGAGGAGGGGGGGGGCAATTTGATCAACATGATGTATGTCCAAGAAACCAATTACCCAATTATCCTGTCATCTAGCACCCCAGAGGATAGGATGGCCCTGTAGATAAAGGGGTTTCCACTCAGCAGTGTAGCTAAACCTGTGTGTGGGATTCCGTACCTTTCAGTAACAGATGTCTGTGTTGCACCTGCTGTCTGAATAGAGCTACTCAGGGGGACCCTTGAAACACAGGTGTCCCTGGGTGAGTGGAGCTACAATAAATTGTCAAAATTTTCTTGATTATCAATTGACAAATTTGGGACAGGAACTACTGGGATAATTTTGGACTGGTTTTGGAGCCACATTCAGAGATAAAAACACTAGAATAAATTTATGCTTTGAATGAAAAATAGCCTTAAAATGATTGAGAGTATCGTATTGTGTAGATGGGGCTTAATCTCTACATGTGTGTTTTAGTGAGCTTGTGTGCATGAGTACACACATATACTCTCTTCTTCTTGACACTACATGGCTGAGTCATGACTGTAGCAAACTGTCACTGGAAAGACAGCAATCACCCTGAAAGGCAGTCTGGTTCACAACTACCTCACTTAATGGAATAGTTTCAAGAACACCTCCAAGATATGAACCATGTCAAAATCACTGTGATAACTTCATGGAAGATTTGAATTTGATGTCCATTAAACACAGCAGAACACATATGTGGATAATGATTACTTAGATTTCAGCATGCATGATAATGACAATCAGATACCTTCTACAGCTAAGCAGGGGATTGTTCTCTATGGTAATGCTGAAGACTCTGTGAGGAGTGGAGTCAGCGGAGCCAGACTGAATGACAGACAGGTGTCTACCTCAACCAATGGCACAAAGGAGCGAAGAGACTGACCTCAAGGCACCGCTACTGCACAATACCATAGACTGTCTCTGAAGGTAGTAATACAACACCACTCTAAACATATCTCTCTCTCTGACACACACATACACACTCCAAATGATATGCTCTCCCAGTACTGCTTTTGTCACATACAAAAGGCCTGAGAGGTAGGCTTTCCATTTGGTGTGAAACAGACAGCTGTATTTCATGTTGGCTACTAGGTAAGATATGATGCGACACTGTATTGAGTTACCATCACGACAGCAGTTCATATGACTTTTTTGTGTGCCTGGTAATACAGTACAAACAAAACAAAACAAAAAAGAAAAGAAAAGAAAGCTAAACCCCGAAACTTAAACAGAAACTCAGTCAAATAGAAATTGTCTAAATCTATCTTACTCTGTGGTCCAGTTTCTTCTGGGTTCTTATTATAGAATGGTGAACAGTTGCCCGACATGATATCAGTAACATTCGTTCCTAGACAACCACCAGTTCTCAGAACAGTCTGGGAGGCCCCGGCAAGCTTCAGCTGGCACACCAGATATTTCATCAGCTTTCTCAATGAGTGGCCATCAGCGTTGTTTTAACTGCTAGACCTTTAGGGGCGTTTGTGGCCTTTGGGAGGTCAGTGCTGGTACCCTGTGTTTGGCTGATCCCCTTCACAGCCCTAGTGATCCCTCTGCTGGCCAAGCCTGCCCAGACAAGGGCTGACAGTGGAGGGGGACGAGCCTACCCTCACAGAGGCCACCAGTGTTTTTGATGTGCCATGTCAAAAGGTGATCCATACAATCATCCCATGTGTCAGATGTCAGGGGTCCTGGACATCACCTCCATCATATTAAACCAGGATGGATGATAACGCATGAGTATGAGAAAGGAGAGTGATTGCAACCCCCTGCACATCTATCTGGTCCTGTTGATAATCACATTTTCAATTTAATTTGAGAGTCTTTCAGAATGAGAGAAAGTGACTAAATATGAAGGTGCAGGGCATTTGCTGCCGCTTGCTCTGAAAAACTATGGACTGACCCCGACACAGTTCAGCCAACCATCTTCATTTTAATTAAAAATCTTTCATTGCAGAAAGAGTTATGGAGGCACAGTCTGAGATATAGTTGGCAGTTGCTTGAATGAAATAGAGCACACCAAAAATGAGCTTTGACATAAATAATAAGGAGCCAGCTTAACCCATCTAAACAAAGTACTCAGACGTACCGGACAGGTTGATTACCTTTCAAACATCAAATGAAAACGAGGAGCAAAAGTATTTCTGTAATCTCCTAATATAGCCACACTGTTGTTATCACAATAAGTTAGAACTGGCATTCATTGTGAATGTGTACTACAGTCTGTCAAGTACATAATTCAAAAGAGGCGGAAGGGATGATCATTTCAAGAGTATAAGGTAATGTTGGGTTAGGGTTAAATCTTCCTTTATAAGAATACTGAGTGACATCTGAAAACCTGCAACGTTTTAGCTTGCAGAAAAGCCATAGGATAATGAGTAGAATACTCGAGTAGTACTTCCAATGTATTGGAAGAACTACTCATATATGAACTGTTTATAGCTCTCTATATTGGTGAGCTGCTTTCTCCATTGCTTTATTTATCATACTGTCAAACGGAAAAAAATGACCTGCATTTGGAAAGGAAATGATTTAGAGGAGGGTAAAGAGGGGGTATCAATTATTCCTTACTGAAAGAAGCTTTGAATGAAGGAGGTGCTGGGGCCAAAGGTGCTGCGTATAGCACCAACAGTTGTCAGCCTCACAAAGAGAGCTGTTGAAAAGCTAATCTCATATTGCAGCCTGAGAGGTTACCTTGCTTTAATGATCTGCCTTCCCATGGAAAGCACTCCAGGACAAAACAGCCCAGAGAAACAAGGGGGTGATGTCACCCCTCCACTGAAGCACTGAACCCTTACTGTGTACATTTTACCAAGCCCATTTGTAATCTCGCAAAACAGTGCAATGGACCCCTCACAATAAATGAGGAGATGCATAAACAATAATAATGACCCCATCATAAAAGGCTATCACTGTGTCTCTTGCCCTTTTATGTTACAGGTGGCCCTAGAGAAGCTTTCTTTTGAAGGGGTGGGAGCATAGCTGTTGTTAGCTTTGTGCTTACAGGGTGAAGGTGAGGGGTGAGGTTAAGGGGGGGGGATACGCACCACTTCCTCGTCAGACAGCTCCCGTCCCTGGATGCTGCTACTGTCTCGAACGGCCTGCTGGTGCTTCTTACCCTTGGTGTGACTGAACAGGTGCACCTCTGAGGTGATCTGCAAACACAAACATAGTGGTCAGAGGTCGCTGCTGAAGACACAATGGAGACAGGCGGAGGAAAGAAAGGGTCAGAGAGGCGCCATGGGAGGGCTAGGGAAATGATATACTACACAGGCTTTTCAATAGGACATGAACTGCCTCAGCTCTTGATTCTGCAAGCTCCATAGTTGACAATTAATCTCCCATCACATTGTATAATACTTGCAATAATGACTAAAAACAATGACTAAAGCAATGGAAATGTTAAGTATATTATAAACTCCAACAAATGACCTCTGCCATAAGGGTAGTAAACAGCGTACAGTCCATTTTGATTTTTGTATAATAAAAACATTAATAAGTATATGTACAAAAGTACATATACAATTAATTTTGGACTTTTTTTCCCTACCATCTTTGGTGAAAACATCATAACTATCATGGCAGTTATGTCACTGCATATGAGAGCAATGTTTAGCCAGACTTCTGTTAAAGTTTACACTGATGTCGTTTTTTTTACGTTACATAATGATGTGACAACTGGCCCACTTATGTTGCTTACTGGCTTAGCCAAGATTGATTACTCAACAGTACTGAATTGCACACCAAAAATGATTCAAGAATTGAGAGAAACATTAATGAAAATAATCATTTATGACATGAACAATGTTGGAAAAAAAACTTCTCAGACAACTGCTAAAGTACCATATGCAACTGATCAGGAAGTTTTTTTCTTCAGTGTTCTTTTACACACACACAGTCGTAGTCTTTGTCACGTTCCAAATAAAAAGGTTAGAATGGATGACACAGTACGGGCTTCTTTTGGAGTTTATCTGCTGTAGCATTCACTCACTGTTCTTTAGTTATATTGTAATGTGGTTGTGACCAGGAGATACTTTTTGACCATGCCCTTGGATTGAGAGATGGGTCCAAATAAAAATTGACCGTATAATGAAAAACAGATTTCGGGGAATCTCTTGTCAAGGCGAGGAACAATTCTTGTTAAGGTGGCCTGCTTTGACTATAAAGTACTGGGGGAACACTGGGGCCCTAGCATGCCATTCTAAATCTGGTTCTTGTGCTTGCCCTAGTATTTGCTTTATTCGTGAGAATTGGTGCCAAACCAAGCTTCAGAGGGTAAAGTATGAGTGGTACAACATGCCACACTGAGGGATAGTTATGATCAGCGGCAGGTGTGGTACAGGCAATGCTGTTGTGCTCCCAGTGCTGGAACAAAGCCCACTCAAAGATGGCCTGTGTTTAATGTCATTAAATAGAGTGCTCACTACTGACCCATCCATGATCTCTGGTGTCAGATGCTGGCCAAGGTCATCTAACATTTTAACAAGATACCCCCTGTCCCTCCTCCACCCTTCTCTTTATCTGATGATGCTTCACAGCCACAAGGTGTCTCTCCTTTGTTGCTACAATAGTTGGTCTACGACAGATAAATGTGTCTGAGATTTGTTACCCAACACTAGAAAAAATAGAATCATGCCCAGCCATACATCATCATCCAAGAGTTTGTGTTTAATCAATACAGTTAAATCCTCATTGAAACAAGCTCTCTTCTAAAAATCCTCTGAATCACCTTCCTGTCAGCATTTCTAAGCATGCTGTCTGCCAAATAACATAAAAGAGCTGCTTCGCTGCGGCTGCCTTATCTCTGTCCTACCCCCTGAGTTGTCTTCTTCTTTTGGCTTGTTCCCTGTTTCTCCTGGGTTGCCATAGCAGATTTTACTGTTTCCGTCGGTACCCGGTGAGGGCACAACACCAATGGCCAATGTTGTGAACCCAGGCCTTGACCGATTTAATATGAAGCCTCGACCAATCCAGTATGGTCTTGTCAATCTGCGTAATGTAATGTCATGCTCAACCACTTATCGAAATTTAGGCTGTGGGTCTGCTGGTGACTATCACAGTGTTCATTGGGTAGAAGGTAGAGAAACACCCTGAACATGTCACCAGTCCACCCAAGGGTATATGATTTAGCTAAATTTTAGGTCACAAGTAAAACCAGCGACTTACAAGCTAGCTCATGAGAGTGAGACAATGATATGACAAGTGAACATTTTTCTCAACTGTGAGAACATAATAGAACACTCTTGATTTCAATTTTTCGATGAAAGCACATTCAGCAGAATTCTACTGTAACATTAGATGTTGTCAGCTTGTGCATTTCCTCAAGGTGAAGCTCTGCTTGTGAACATGATGAGAGTGGACATACCACGACACTGCAGAGAGAGCACTGTTTCTTGCGTTCATACGGCGTCAGTTTCGGTGCATAATCGGTGTTGGCATGTCTGCCACTGCTCAGCTCTGCTGCCTTTTCTTTCCTCTGCTCAATTTGCTCCATGTGCCTTCGGCTGCTTTCATCATGCTGAAGGGGGGAAAAAACAACAGCAAAAAACAGAAAGTGGGGGGTGGATATTTTGAAAGTAAACAGGTGATGAAGAAGGTGGGATATAACAAAAGGGAAATTTACTTTCATCTGGATTTTCTTCTGCAACTCCTCCATGGCTTCTTGCTGAGCAGCGCTCAGGGCTGCCAAACGCTCCTCCCGGTCTCTGAAGAAGACAGAGGAGAATAGTGTAAACCCATTTACAGTGAATGAGAATTTGACAAATCGCATCCAAATAAGGTTAGCAAAAGTTGTTTCGACTACCTGGTTTTGTTTTAGACCACCTTCATAAACAAAAATTGTTGGAACATGAGAACATTAACATTTCCTTCTAGTTTTAATCTACAAATCTAATTATTATTCAGTTAGATTGCTTTCATCAGGAGGATAATGAACATTTATCACTGTAGTTTTCTAGAAATAAAATGAATAGACCGTTATATGATGAGGGTCCATTTTTATGTGTCACAATTAAGCCCCACACTGTGGGGGTGGTTACAGACTTAGATGGAACATGGGAGATTAAAGCCAGATATCCTTCTTGATGTCCTGTGGTAGGATCGAACTCACCACGTCTGGCTCATCATTTCAAAATAGTTGGGTATGGTTTCATTATCAGCTTAAAAGATATTAGAAGGATTTTTTGGCTGCCATTTTCATCCCCAAAAATGCCCTGCTTACTCCCATGAGTTTGGCTTTGAGCTTCTCAGTATACTTGTCAGACAACTGATGATTGTAAAAGAAATTGTATCCCGAACCTGGCCCTCTCTCGTGCTGCGTCCTCTCGGGCCCTCTCCTTCTCCTGCCTCTGCTGTTCAATACGAGCCTCCTGTTCCTTCCTCCGTATCAGCAGCTCCTCCACTCTGGCCTGCCGCTCCGCTTCCAGTGCCCGTTTACGCTCCTGAAGGGGGGGAGGTGTCAGGCACAGAAGAGAAAGAAAACATCAGTATAAAGATTGTGTGTTAAGGGCTTGGGGGAAGAGAGGGTGACATTTCTTGTTATCAGTGTCAATACCTGCACAGCCTCGTCCCGGGCTTGCTTCTCCTCCTGTCTCCTCTGCCGCTCCTCCTGCAGCTCGCTCAGGCGTGTTTCGTACTCATTCAGCTTGGCCAGGACATCGTGCCTCTTGTTCTGAGCCTCCAGTGTGTTGATGAAAGCTATTTCGTTAACCTGTGAAGGCAAAAACACAAGCAAATGGGGAGGGACATGAAGCCCTTTATATTGGGGAAAAAAATCAAAACAAAATATGACAATCTGCAATCTGAGAAAGACATTGTTTTATCCTGATGAAAGAAGCTGGGCTGGGATTTTTTCAATGGCAAGACTTATTATGCGGGTGTAACTGACTTTAGTCGTTACATCTGCATAACCTCAATCTTGAGAGATGTTATGTAATGATTTCATATGAACACTTGGGAGTCCCCAGAATAGAATAAAATAAAATACAAAATATAACCACAAGGATCAGTCTTAATATGGAAAACTCCTGACATGTGGAGCTCTAGTACTCCAGGGGAATTTCTCCACTACCTTGGCTTCCTCCTCTTGAGCCTTCTTCACAATAGCCTGGAGCTGCAGCTCCCGCTTGAACTCTGCATGCAACAGCTTCTCCTCCATCATCTTACGACGCTGATCCAACAGCCCCTCCTTCCATTTCCTCACCTCCTTCTCCTGGAGAGCGAAAAGGGGTTAGAAATAACTCGCCAGAGAAAAGAGAAAAAAAATACTGCAAAGGTCAGCTCATTTCACACAATGTACATTCTCCAAGTTGAGAAGACTAGCTATGGTTTCTTGATACAGAAGTTGTTACCCCTCCCCTCACACCCACACGGGGATTAATGGGAATATGGCCACTTTATGTATTTATGTGGTTAATCCTGATTTATTCTAAGTCTCAATCATCTCACCAGGGCCCAGAGAACAAAAACAAACTTTATGAAAGGTTGCTGATTTTGGCCTGGGGTCTCCTTCATAAGTCTCTGCAACCAGCTAGCTTGGGTGAGAATGGAAGGCTGTGCTTTTTAGTGACTCTATCTGGAAGTGTGCTGAAAGACCCTATCCTTGAGGACCATGCTGAATTTTACCCATGCAGAGGGTTTTTGTCAGGGGGCTTTGCTTCGACTCTCTACGGGTGCTCGCTTACCCGCTCAAGCAGCTTTTGCAGTTTGTGTGTCTTCTCTTCACGCAGCTTGTCCCTCAGCTGCTGGGCCTTCAGCTGCTTCTCCTCGTGTTTCTTCTTGGACTCAGCAATAGTTCTGACAGACAAACAGGGAAACAAGATGTTAACCTTATATTGTGTTCCGTGTCCTCACCACTGCCATGTGGCCGAGTTTGACCCCCCATTTTTGTGGCAGCGGTAAGCTAAATGCAAGAGATACGGACCTTTGAGCGGTAGGCAGCCAATGAATAACATTTGTGCCTGTCTCACAAAAGGGCAATTAAGGAAAGTATATGCTGGGAAAATTACAACCCACAGTTTGGAGTTAAAGAGTTGGCTGAAATAGACAGCCCCAAGATAATGAAAGATAAAGATGGTAAGATGTTTGTTTTGTTCTTGTTTTGTTTTATTACCACATGAAACAGGCCAGTGGGATTTGTCTCGGCATTTAACCCATGCTATTGTATAGGAGCAGCGAGCACAGCCATCACAGGGTCCCACCTTTTACGTGAGGGTGATGACAATTTCTCATGCATGTGAATCCCATGTCCTGGAGGCCGAGAGGGTTCCTCTTCCACCATGTCCCCCCATGAGGTACTCTGACGCCATGGTTCCCGAGCTATAGGGAACAACAGCACATAGAATCAACGAGAAGGCTGGAAAAAAATGCTACTGCCAAGAGTAAGGGCTCAGCTGCCCATAAAATAAACAAAGTGATGATCATACCATCGTAATCTGCCAGCATATCATTCCAATCCAAGTTGAGTCCACATCCTCCGCTCCCAATGCTAGCCTTAAGAGAGAGCAATGGTGCCATTTACACAGTGATGTCTTACTTATATATGCCTCAAAGTGTATGCCCAACTGAAAGTAAAAAAGAAAATATAGCGTGAGCACAGTAAATCTTACCGAGAAGTCACCTTCAGTGTCTGTTTCTAGGTGGTCATTCTCAGCCTGAATCTCTCTGGTCAGCTGCTCTTCCTCAGCAATAGCGCTAGCAATGGCCTCTTCATTGGCCCGCTCCAGGCGGTCAGCCAGCTCCTCTTTCTTAGCAAGGACCTCTGCCATGGACTCGGGCTGAACACACCAGGGCACAGACACAAACTCAAAAATACGGTGTTTTACAATGAAGGCCAATTTTATAAAACTCACTAGTTGGTCAGGAGAAAAAAAACCTGGTTGGTGTTTCAAGAGATATTTTTTTTCTTGCAGTCTATATACACCATATTCCCCAACTAGTCTGACTTATTGTACTGAAATCTAATAGGTCTGAGAAAATCAACCCCAATACAAATTGTACCACACAATCACCACAGCAATCACAAGTGAAAAAGCATTCAGGAGTCATGCAAGGACATGTTCACTGACTGTGAGGATGAAGAGATGGTGGGAGGAAGCAACAGATAACATATCACTAAATGCTTATAAGCCTTAATATATTGTTGACATATGTTTATTCTAAATGTCTATTTGAAAGACTGAACTAAATTTAAACTAATCTAAATGAAAAGTGAATTTATCCCAACATTGGAAGATATTCAAACATTCTTGAGGAGACTTTCATGACATTTTAACAGTATGGGAATGAGAAACAGACTATTGCCGTTCAGACCCTATTTTGCATAACCTTAATGAAAGAAAGAACGATAGATTGGCTTGAGAACGATAGATTTCTGTCAGCACAGAAGTAGTTGGCTTTTTGAAGGTCTGCAATAAAGTTTTAACAGCAAAGGGCTTTTCTGATTCACCCAATGTGTATCTGGTTTTGCTTTGCATGGGAGGGGGTGTCAATGGTGCGTTTCCCAAACAATGACAGAAATTTTGTCCATGAACAGTAGTATAACCAGTGCTTAATTAGTAAATCTGGAGGTGCTGGAGCAAAAAGTGCTCCTGTGACAGAGAGAACCAAAGCTTCCGAGAGGTCCCGGAGCACAAAAAAATAAAATAAAAAATGAAACGTTTACCAAAAAAACATCACCACTGTCACATTATGGTGGTAAATGACGTACTGGGTCTAATTTAACCCCTTAATCCCCCTTAATGTGATTGGCCATTATCACTTGGGAATAGTAGGGACAACTTGAAAAAAAATCAATACGAGAGGTGCAGGATCCATGCAAAGAGGTCCCGGAGCGCAAGCAGTTCAAAACTGAGAGTTCCTGGAGCTAGTTCCGGCACAAATTAAGCACTGGGTATAACCTATCATTAAAGAAACTACCATCCTTGTCACAAGTGTTCCCCAAAACCACCATTAACCTGTTTTAAATTGGTACCGCAATAGTTTGTATCAACCTCGTTTCATCATTGTTGTTAATGATAACATTCAATGTATTAAACACTAAAATATATCTTCAAAAGCTAATCTTGGCAGATAAAATGCATTCTATAAGGATGGATAGATAGGTAGACAGCCCAATGAAAAACTATAAATAGGCTTACATATCAGATATCCTTTAATCCTACCTCATATATTTATGGCTCAATATCTTCAAAAAACGTGCTATACTACAAAAATAATGATCAAATGTAACAATTGGTTCTGAATTGTTTAACATATGGAAATTCTTAACAAAACGTCAGCTGTTTCTAGGAATATCCCAACATAAAGACCTTTGTTCCTGCAGTTGCCTAAAAACATCACCTTTCCCAGCAAAGCAAATGAGATGTAGGAGACCAGTTAGGGGCTTTACACATAAGCAGCAGCCAACATTTCAAGGGTCCTGTTCCCCTCAAGACAGAAAAGTCTCTATTTGCTAGAAAGACAATGCTGCCAATAATGTCCAAGTAATCTACAACTGCCATGGTGGTGAAATAGCTACATAGCAGCACACACGATTCTTGTCTGGGACAATTCCACCATTTGCCGGGCAGCTGTGAATGATTTAGGGGTTAAAGTTTATCTGCTCCAGCTACACATGATGACAACAAGGTCAATATGGCCTACACTCAAGCACACTGCATTGTGGAATTGGGGCTTGAGTGGAATATTTTCACTGCATTAGCAAGTCTGCATTGAAATTGTTCTGAATGTTGGGAAACTTTGTCACTGTACATGCATACAATGACATATTTTTCTGCATTTAACCCATCCTGTTGTATAGGACCAGTGAGCAGCTGCAGCATCTGGAGACCAGCCTGTGCTGTTGTTGCTCAACACCATTACTCCTGAACAGCAGTTGAAGTTAATACTGATCTTTCAGAAATGGAGGAAAGGAATCTTGAAGATGATTGCAGTGTTTAAGTTGACCCATAACAAAACAGGTTACGTCTTTCAGCATTACTGTTTGTTTACTGCCAGACAATATTGTCTTTTTTTGTTGTTTCGGAGGGACAAATCCGTGAGAATTTTCTGTTTAAGCCAAGGGTTCTCAACCTTTTCCATCCTGCGACCAACTTGTGGAGATACTTTTTTATTGGGAGGCACTAAATAGTTCAGTATAACAATAGTGCAGTAAAACAAACCAAACTCTCATTCTACTACTGCTCTTACCCGTTTGGCATCGCCACAGCACACCATCAATCTCCATCTCTTCCTGTCCTCTACATCTTCCTGTCACACCAACCACCTACATGTCCTCCCTCACCACAACCACGAGCCTCCTATTTGGTCTTCTTTTTCTCTTGCCTGGCAGCTCCATATTCAGTCTCCAAAATACTCAGCATCTCTCCTCCACACATGTCTAAATCACCTCAATCTTGCCTCTTTTACTTTGTCTCCAAACCGTCCAACCTGATACGTCCCTCTAATATACTTGTTACTAATTCTGCTCTTTGTGACTCCCAATGAAAATCTTTGTATCTTCAATTCTGCCACCTCCAGCTCCACCTCAAGTCAAGCCAATCTCATTTGCATAAACTATTATCACAAATTACAAATTTGTCTCAGTGGGCTTTACAATAACACATCTGTTCTTAGACCCTCACATTAGATAAGGAACAACCCCCTTAAAAAAGTTTTTAACAGGGAAAAAAATAGGAAGCAACCTCAGAGAGAGCAACAGAAGGGGGATCTCTCCCAAGACCTGCCTCCTGTCTTTTCTTTGGTGCTACCGTCTCCAAACCATAGAACATAGCTGATCTCACTAACATCTTGTAAACCTTCCTTTTCACTCTTTCTGGTACCCATCTGTAACTTCTGCAAATCACTCTTGACACTCTTCACCCATTCCACCCTGCCTGCATTCTCTTCTTCACCTCTTTTCTGCACTCCACATTACTTTGAAAAGTTAACCCTTGGAATTTAAACTCATTACATTACATTACATTACAGGCATTTAGCTCAGCTCTACTCCTTGCATCCTTACCATTCCACTGTCCTCCCTCTCATTCGTGCATACGTTTTTCTCCTACTGACTTTAATTGCTCTTCTCTCCAGTGCATACCTCTACTTCTCCAGGCTCTCCTCACCCTGCTCCCTACCCTCACTACGGATCACAATGTCATCCGCGAACATTAGAGTCCATGGAGACTCCTGCCCGATCTTGTCTGTCAACATGTCAATCACCACTACAAACAAGAAAGGGCTCAGAGCTGATCCTTGATGTAAACCAACTTCCACCTTGAACCCATCCGTCATTCCTACCGCACACCTCAACCTCATCATCCTGCCTTCATACATATCCTGCGCCACTCGCCCCATTTTGCAAACCAGCAAATCATTCGCTGCTGATTTCAGAACAAGACGACTGGAGGAAACTGGGTGAACCAAAAATAATTCACCTTATCCACCTTACTGCCATGCAGATGCCTTTTATTGCTTTTGAACCAATGAAAGTCAATCAGCAGGGCAGCATTTTACCTTCATTTTATCATGAAAATGGAAATGAATAGACATTTGTAATGTAATTTAACAGGGGCCTTGAGTTTATGATAGCCTGATCTCTGTCATACCTAGTCGCTTTCATGGAAAGGTCTCCCAACAAGGTCGCACATCCACTGGCTGACAGGCAAAATGTTTATTAGGTAGATTTCTTTTCGGCTTGAGCTTTCAATCGAATAGGATGCTGCAGAAGTCTTATATTGGCTTGAAAAACATTTTTGCTGTCAGTGTATGCATGTACAAAGAAGGAGAGATACTCAGGTCTGGCAGAGATCTACAAGATACTGAGTGTAGTCTAGCTGGTTGTGCAGGATTGTTACAATGACTTTGTTTAAGCAATGTCTTTGAACTTCAGTTGTTTATATATCTGCAAGGCAAGAAAACTCATGAAGAAACGTAGCAGCCTAAAACATCATACTAACTAGTTTGACACTTTTGGGAAATGCACCAGTATTTGATCTGACCTCTCTCCAGAGTTGAGAGATTTCTGCCAGGTTTCTTTTTACTCCCTTGCTACAACTTACCTTAATAGTTCTTTTTCAAAATCCAAAAGAAGCTATCCTGGACTAAATTCAGAGACAACCAATCCTATTTCAAAGTACTTTAGAATATACACTTCACACCTGCTATAGGCAAGGTGCATTCTTTGACCCCTGACCTTTTAGGTGAAATACCAACTGAAGCTTTAGTCAAGGAATTGTTTTTGTATATATATATATTTTTGGGACAGAACTTAAAAAGAGGAGTAATTTAAATAAAAACCCAAATGAGTGGGTTATTTATTTCCATGCTCAACATCCTTTAAGTTCTTATTTTAGTACAAAGACCTATCTACTCA
>OMLC01103747.1:2471-19542 GCA_900302585.1 Regalecus glesne | reverse complement strand
CACCAGTACTCACTGGGATTTCCTTGCAGTGATATGAATGCATTTCCATGTAATTTATGAGGTGTTGAAAACAAACATATTCAATATTAAAGGGGTGCTCACTAATAACTCACTGATCCCACAAATTGCAGACTTAATGCCCAACCAAGATTACATGGGTCACTTACAGTAAATGGTTTAGCAGATTATTTGCATCTTACTATTTAATTTAGCTAGAGAGTTTAAGGAGCAAAATGGCACTGACACCAAATTAAACAGTTAGCTATGCTAATTTTGGCCTAGTGGTTAACATGGCCATGTCATTACAAACTAGGAATATGATGATGCCTAAAAACCTCTCTCTCTCTCTTTTATATATACATATATATATATATATATATCCATCCATCCGTCGTCAACCACTTATCCGAATTCGGGTCACAGGGGAACTGGAGCCTATCTCCGTTCTCATTGGCTGAAAGGCGGGGTACACCCTGTATAGGTCACCGGTCTATCCCAGGGCAGAGCAGTTAGGGGAACAGTGTCTTGCTCAAGGACACCTCGACACGCTTCTCTGCAGGACTGGGGATCAAACCTGCAACCTTCCGATCGCTAGGCGACCGCTCTACCCACTGAGCTGTGCCGCCCCTCACACATACACATATGTATGAAATAAATATTTGATTCTCAAATAAGTGAAATCAACTTTCTTCAAGAGATTGAGGAGTTTTACACTTGAGGACTCGCTTTGAACATGGAGGGGGTTGATTTACACCTCCTATGTAAACTCTGTAGTGTTGATGGCAGTTATTGCTATACTTTTTGGTTCAGGTGAAAGAAATTCGGGATAAAATATTGAATGTCAAAAACATATTATATGATAAAAGTAAAATGCCAGGGGCCAAATATATAATACCGTAAATTCATGACCAAGAGAATGTGCATGGAGGAAACTGTAAAGTCTATATATTGAGGTTTCCTGAGATTTATCAAGAGTGTAAGTGACTGTTAAACACATTTTTCTTCACAGATCCAAATTTCCTTTCTTGTGGATAAACCAGCTTCCTGTCCTGACTCCATCAACTCCCATTTTACCCTTCATCGTTAGCTCAGTGGTTAGAGTGCTCAGTTCGGGAACAGTTCGGGAACTGATGAGCCAGAGGCAGCAGGTTCAAACCTGCACCAGGAAGGGCATCTGGCCTTCATTCCCCCAAGTTCCATCTAAGTCCTTGTCCACCCCCACACTTGTGACATGTACAACCTGGCTTTTGTATGTTGAAACGCCCATAAGTAGTTTAGTTTTCCAACTAATGTCTTGATGTAACCATCCAATCATCCATCCATCCATCCAATCATCCATCCATCCATCCATCCGTGAACCACTTATCCAAAGTTGGGCTGTGGGAGAGCTGGAACCTGTTTCCATGCTCTTTGGGTGAAAGGTGGGGCAAACCCCTGGACAGGTCACCAGTCAATAACAGGCCAGAGCAGTCAGGGGAACAGTGTCTTACCAGAGATGTAACATTTCTTGAACTGGTGCCACCGGGAGCTTTGTACAGTAGGCTAATCGACTCCATCGTTCCTTATAACAGGTATTAAGTTGAAAATGTAACATAGGTGGCTGTGTGTTGTGATGGTCTCTCATATGTGACTAAATCAGGGATTTTGTTAGGTGGCTCAGCATCCGACAGCGTGAAACCAAACTAAAGCATTGGCTCCCGCACCAGCACCAGCCAGTTCCTTGTGCTCCTCCAGTGGATCAAGAGTGGCTTAAAGGTTGCTTGGTTTTCATCTCAAACTCCTGTTAAGAGTGTGCTACTCTAGCTTAAAGTGCTTAAACATTAGCTCAGGAGCAGCGAGAGTGTGCATCTTCATTTCCTCCATTATTTTGGATGTGCCATTGATCGGTGATGTAGAGAATGTGGGAAGATGGGTCAAGCTAGCGTGAGACGTACAAGTACGTGTATTCCACGTAGCTCCATGATATGACTCCATTCTTCCCCGCTTGCCACGATGCAGTTTTTATTTCCACTCCACAGGTCTCACTAGAAGCATTCCTTGTATAGCTATGCAAAACAGTTAAACCATTCTTAAAAGTACTCCCCGGGACACCGAGTATCGCTTCATGAAGTTTAGTCTGGAACATTTGTGAAACTATACGTTAGAGAATAAACTTCAGGCACGCGCGCACAAACGCACAATAATACAGTCAATAGCACAAAGTCTTAAACTAAGCCATACCAAATACAAAGTTAATGAAATGTGAATACGGTATAGTTCAATATATCAGACATCATGTATGTCCATAGAAATATCAAACTATGAAGAGCAAGTATTACTTAGATGATAGCCGGAAGTTGTATCGTAATCATGCCTGCCCTGGGCTGTGCAGTTTAGCAAGCAGACATCACTTATACTAAAAGTTGCATTTTGCATGTGCTCAGAGATATTGCGGTCATGTTCCTAAATAGTCAAATAAAACACTCACAGATGGCTTCAAACAAAGCAAAGCCACTTCATTTGGTTATTTCATTCTTACAATGACATTTGTCCTTTGCATTTAAACCATCCCATTGCATAGGGACAGTGGGCAGCTGCAGCATCAGGGAACATGTAGGGGGGTCAGTGTTTTGCTCAAGGACACCTCAACATGCTTACTGAAGAAGCTGGGGCTCGAACCAGCACCCTTTTGACTATCTGCTCTACTTACTGGGCCATGCTTCCTTAGAAAGGTCAATTAGAAAAAGTTGGTGATGCCACCAAGTGGTACTATATTGCAATTACACCAATTTACAGTGGACAATGTGATGAGTGCAAACTCTTAGGTAGTAAGCTTCGAATGAACCTTTTCTACTTTGCAGACTAATGTGGCTTTTTGTTTGGGCCTTGGAGATCGTTTTTTAGTACTTTCTAAACTGGTTGCTTTTGCATGTTGCATTTGCAGAATGATCCTGAAACCTGAACACGTTAGAGCAGTTTGAGATGTTGGTAGAAGTAGGCAATCTGGAAAGGCTCATAAATGGCAGAGAACGTTCGGCTTTAGTTTGGTTTAATCCATCCCAAACACAATCACACGAGGCATACTCTTGCTAAACAAAACACCCTTCAACACAACTAACCCTGCCACAACTCGCCTGACCCCATTCTGTAGTCATCCCTGTCAAGTCAAGTCGAACTTTGTTCAAATAGCACATTTCAAACACAGGGCAACACAATGTATACTACATAAAGTGAAAACAAAATCACAACACAGTTGTAAAAGTGCAAATGTGGAAAATAAATATGCATATCAGCAGGTTTCAGTGCAGTTATACCGCGATTGGAGCAGAATACATCAACATCAAATATTCAAAACAATCATACACACTGGTGGATGTTGGCAACCCCGCATGAGAAAAAGGCATCAGCAGCACTTGTGTGCAGTTCAGATCAGGAGAGGCTGCACAGAAAGCTCACCGGCCCAGGAGAAAATAAAGTTACTACCCGCCACAGGCTGGCCTAAATACAGTTGGATAATAATGGTCTGCTACCAACACTACTGTTGCAGCTCCTGGTGGGACACATTCGCAATGTTTTTCCCTATTTAATGAGGAAATAAAGTTGTTTTTGATCGTTGGTCTGTCCCACATCTCCCTCATCCTCATAGTGTTGATTACACTTTTAATTAGCCTGCTCGCTACCTTGAACACATCTCTGCCATTGGCCTTGACCACACAATGTTTGCACCAGTTTGTTGAGCCTTTATTAAGTCTTGCACATCGTGCTCATTGACTGCATATTCGAAGATATTTGTGAATGCATGACTGACTTTTAATCAGCATGAGACCTCAGCCCTATTTGCTAGCTGGCAAACACTGAATATGGAATCCACTAGCCTTGCGCTAACTTCTTCATTGATTATCAGTGGATATTACCTCTTTCCTCGTGATCTTTTTCCACTTTATTCTTTCATTGCATTCATTTTTTAGACTACCATTACTACTCTGGTTCATGCCAGGTATTGTTGCGAAGTCACTCTCAATGCAAGCAAACACAAACAGCTCCTGTTGGAGGGATATATGTAGAGTCATCTCTTACTGCATTGCAGTTTCGCCGTTGTAAACCTCCAAGCAGCCACAATTTTCATTTATTTGAATTAGATCGTCCAAACTGGGGCGGCGGCTGAGGTGTCATGTATTGATTCTGGCTGATAATTTACCTTCATGAAAACTGATAAATATACAGTGTGGAAAATAAATATTTCACCCCCTGCTGATTTTTTGAGTTTGCCCCCTTACAAAGAAATGACCGGTCTATACTTTTCATGGTAGGTTCATCTTAACAGCAAGAGATATAATATATTTGTAAAAAATCCCAGAAAATCCCAGTATATGAATTCTAAACATTTATTTGTGTTTTATTGAGGAAAATGAGTATTTCACTCCTACAAACCAGCAAAATTCTGGCCCCCATGGACCGGTTATGTGACCAGGAGGCAAACAGATTAGTCCTCTTATTAATTAGTACCCCTAATTAAGTTCTGGTTACCTGTATAAAAGACACCTGTCCACAGAATCAATCAATTAATCAGATTCTAACCTCTCCACAGTGGGCAAGGGGTGAAATACTTATTTTCCTCAATAAAACACAAATTCATGTTTAGAATTCCTATGCTGGGATTTTCTGGGATTTAAAAAATATATATATTCTGTAGCTCACTGTTAAGATGAACCTACCATGAAACGTATAGACTGTTCATTTATTTGTAAGGGGGCAAAGTCAAAAAATCAGCAGGGGGTGAAATATTTATTTTCCCCACTGTACTCATGCTCTACTAAGGGATTGCCTAGTGTTACAAATCTGTATTTGGTGAGCTTCTCCAGCTACTGGCAGAATATCCTGTGGCTGCTGGGGTGCGCCGGGCTACTCTTGGTGAGAGCTAAGTGGGACTCCACTGGTTAGAGCCGAATGTAAAGCTGGACAAGAATGGGTGATCTGGCCCACATTTTCTGGCCGATACAGCAATTTCCCCAGCTGGTACCATCGAGACACAGCCATCTGCTCTTAAGTAAGCTTAAGGTGCGCTCGACCACCAAGTCTGCATGGCTAAGCACATGATTTTAGTACTTTGCTTGGTCCTCTGATGGTTGGTAAAGGTAGGGAGCAGTTTCAGGATATAACCAATGTCTACTACTACTACTACTACTACAACTACTACTTTTGGCTGCTCCATAGTAGACCATCAATCACTATCTCCTCCTGTCCTCTGCATCTTCCTCTGTCACACCAGGTACCTGCATGTCCTGCCTTACACATCCATAAACCTCCTCTTTGGTCTTCCTATTTTCCTCTTACTTGGCAGCTCCGGCATCCTTCTCCCTACATACCATCTCAATATTGCCTCCCTTGCTTTGTCTCCAAACTGTCCAACCTGAGCTCTACCTCTAATATACTCATTCCTAATCCTGTCTTTCTTCATCACTACCAATGCAAATCTCTCAGCATCTTCAGCTCCACCTTCAGCTTCTGCCTTTTTACCAAGTGCTACTGTCTCCACACCATACCACATAGCCGGTCTCACCACCATCTTGTAAACCTTCTCTTTCTCTCTTGCTGGTACCCTTCTCTCACAAATCATCCGACATGCTTCTCCACCCACTCCACCCTGCCTGCACTCTCTTCTCCACCTCTCTTCCACACTCCCTGTAAAGAGATATCCATTGTCTGTAAATGATTTATGTATTACATTAGATGGCCAATCGGCAATTTTTAAACTAACACAGAAGCAGTGTTACCAATGGGCCATCCATTGCAGGCAGCTCTAGCTTAGAGCCAGTTGCCCAGAGTGCCTTGTGACAAAATAAATGAGTTGTGGTGTGCCCCAGGACACCTAGCAACTACGTTTGGCAGTGGCACTTTGGCATTTCATATACTTTTGACATTGATGGAGTGAAAATGGTTTTAGTCAACAAAAATAGATTCATCCACCCAGGGTACTTCATTGCAAGATGGGTGCAGCTGATGGTGTCAATTACATTTGGGAAACTAGTTGGTACTGCAAATTGTAGTTTAATGTTTCTGTTGTCAACCGCAGAGTAAGGGAATTGATTCTACCTTGAGGACAGATGGAATACGCCATCCCACACTCTGTTCATCATACGACTGCTGGAAAGTTCCAGTTGCGAGGATGGATAGGGTGGAGACAAGTCTTATGGTGACAGGCTTAGCTTCTATTTGTTGGGATTGAATCTGTAACGGTTCTTCAACCAGTCTTCATCGTGTACCACAAAAATCTACACAAAGCCCTGAACACCTGCTCTCATCTTAGTTTCCCATTGGCATGGTCCTCCAAAAGTGCTAAAACAGTCATTTCACAGCATTAGGCCCTGTTTTACAGTCGGTGCAATTTCAGTTAAAGGGTCATATTAAGCCTCATTCATTAGTGACCCGAATTCACACATTTTCTCGGTTTTGTTTTCCAGGCTAAATAGGCTGAGCCGAGATCATTGACTTAATTTATATGGACACGATGTATTCCCATCATAAACCGATTGAACTGTCATTTCTTATGGACGCATTTCCTCTCTTTGCCTTTCATTCACAGTTTCACTATCACACCGACTCAAAACATAGCACAAGTGCGATTTCTAAACATATTTAGAAATCGTATGCATATGTTCAGATTTTTTCTTCAATCTAAAACTTGGTAGATAAACAGCCATACGCCATGGTACAGGGGCCCTTTCTGTGTGTACACAACTCTGCATGTGTTCTCTCAGGAGTTTACTCTAGAAGTATAAACTTCTCTCTTTCGTGAAAAAATATCGCCACCCATGGAACGACGTGACCACGTCGAGCACTAGGCTCCGCTAACCGTTGAGTCCATCGACTTTCTTTTTCATAAGCTAGCTAGATAACTCGGGTAAGTACATGGCTAGTTGCATGACATCTGCTAAATCAACACTGTATGTGACTCGTGTAACCTCACATAAGTAATGTAGTTGCTACGTTTTTCATTGATATGTTGTTGGTGTGCTGCTATAAAAGTTGCAGTCTATGATGAAATATACCCGTTTTTGACATATTTCATAATGCATGGAACTGCCTGCATATCATGCTTATTTTTTTTCTTTTTAATCAATAATTTCCCTCTATTTATACTCTTTAATTTATTGTTTATATACAAGCTGTAAATCTAAAAAATATATCAGACATCCCTCTCTTTCTTACTGGGTCAATACCTTTTCAGCCCATTACACATAATTTTTCTCTCAGATGGATGATGAAAAAAATGCTGACAATATTTACTTATAATTTTCAATTCTGCCTGTTTTCTTGGTCAGTCATTTTAAAGCCAGTCATGCTTTGCTGCAAATAGATGAGACTAAAAGTCCACGTTAGTGTGATTGGTCATCCTCTTCTATGTTTAAAATTGTTAGTTGCTTCTATTTGGCCATTGAAAGCACATCATTTTAAGCAGGTAGGTAAAAGCTTATTCATAACACTTTTTAAAAGGCATGGTTACAATTCAATGATGAAAAAAGGAGAAAAAATAATGAACATGAATAAAATGAACATTGAACGTGACTCAGATAGAAACAGACCAAGCTAAAAAAAAAACAACTAACCACAACAGTTCTATTCAATGGCTTAGAAGCTGCTTAAAACACTCCAAAAAAATCTGCATATCTAATGGGTTGGAGAAGATCAATCCTGAGATTTAGGGCTAAAACTACAAAGGCATGGTCACTCTTTGTTTTGCAGTTGGAGTGGGGGATGAATAAGAGAAAGGTTTGATGATTGGAATGGTCGGGAAGTCGAAGAAGGAGTGAGGAGATCTAGAATATAACTGGAGGAAAGGTGATGCAGTGCTGTAGAAGTAATCACCAAGATCTTGTAGGTTATTCTGATTTTTATGGGAATGCGTTGGACAGATAAAAGAATGGGGATGATATGGGACATACGGCTTGTTCTAGTTGCTAATATTGCAGCTGCATTTTGAACCAATTGTAAATTATTTAAAGTGTCTAGACCTAGGCAAGAGTAGAGGGAATTACAGTGATCTGGGAGAGGATGAAATCGAAAATAAGAATTTCAATATCCTTAAAAGTCAAATTACATCTGATTTTAGCAATTTTGTAAAATAGAAGAAAATATAATCAGACAGGCTTATTTACATGTTGATCAAAACACAATCTGGTCAAAGATGATACCAAGGTTTTTAGCAGTAGGTTTGCTGTTTGTATAAAGTGGACCAATAACTTTCATATGTAGCTGGTCAACATCATGAGATGCTATTTTCCATCTATGTTCAACCTTCATATATTCTCCTCTTTGATAACAAATGTTTTCATTGATCCAAGGGGTTGTATTAATAACTGGGACAGCCCTGGAAGTACATGGAGCTGCAAAATCAAGGGCAGATGTACAAAAATCATTAAACCAACTAACAAAGTTAGGGGGGCTGCAGGCCAGGCTGGAACTGTTACTGGAAAAAAAGGCTACCGACTAGTTATTAAAGATGAGACTGCATTACACATGTCTTTAAAAAAAAATGTGTGTCCCCCCGAATTCCCTGAGTTGCCGATCGCTAGATCTATCGCTTTCGATGCTCCTCTAGAGCATTGACAGGAATGAGGAAGACGTAGCATGTGTCTCCTCCAAGTCACATGACCACTAGCCCTCACTAGTCCACACATCATGGTCTGGTGGGGAAAGCACAGTGCTTGGCCGTCAGAGGAGAATGAAGCAGAGTACTTTCCCTTCACTTAACCAAGAGGCCTGGATGACCCAGAGGGGGACACTAGTGAACCCACAATACTTTATCCAACCTAACCCTTATACCCATGTGAGGCTTAGCCAATTATGACCCACTAACTATGGACCTCTGGCTGTGGTTGGAAACAGTGCGGCTGGGATTCGAACACCCGACTGTATGATGCAGAGATGTACTGAACATAGGTGTCTTAACTCCCTATGCCACCGGAGACCCTGCATTACACATTTCTGAGATATTCCAGTAGGTGGTAAATTACATCAAAGGTAAATGGTCTTATTCGCAATGTATTTATAGTCAGAGACAAAGTCAATCTTATACAGGGAATTAAGAGACATATTAAAGATAAAAACTAAACCCGGGGTGTGTCGATGGCTATGTGTGGAGCCAGTAACATACTGCACAAGGTTAAAAGTATTTAAGATATTTATTTAAAAAATCTGACGTACGAGTTAAAAGAATTGTCAGTATGAATGTTAAAATCACCAACTTCAATGACCCTATCAAATTTGAGAACAAGAGAGGACAGCAGTTCAGAGAATTCATTGAGAAAACCAAATATAGTAGGGGGTCAATAAGTGATTACACACCATATATTAGGTAATCACATACAATTTTAAAAATAAAAATGTTCATACTATTAAAATAACCCAAAGTAAAAGGAATAAAAATGTAATGGCTCGTAAATGTAGCTACTGTTCCTCCATCACGACCCGTTAACCTGGGTGGCATTCAGAAAGTTATAGCTGGCTTGGCAGTGCTCCACTAGAAGGGAAAACTCTCCTGGTATGAGCCAGGTTTAATAGGAACAAAATATTGTATTGAGATATTACAATCAACACAACCTGAGTCACACACACACACACACACACGTGTGTGTATGTGTGTGTCAGAGAGAGAGAGACAGAGAGAGACAGAGAGAGAGAGAGATGTGAAAATGGCTTGGAGGTATCCTTGTGCCGTTTCAAATTAATTGGTCATTGATTGCTTACGGATGCAACTCAGATGTTCAACCAAATTAACTCGCCAATATGTCCACACACTGGCAACACCAATAATGTCCTCTCTCTGTAAATAGTCCTTCATTATGCTGCAAAAAAAACCTGGAGAGAAGATTGTGTGCGTGTGTGTGTGTGTGTGTGTGTGTATGCGCATGTATGCACATACAGTAGAGAGAGGCATTAAGCTGAACAGAGAGCGCAGAGGGAAAAATAGATGCAGGCTGTAACAGTGACTGAGTGGGACATCAATTTAACATTCTCTGACTAATGTCAGAGGACATTTTTCACATTTGGCCTGAAGGGGACACTGTTGAACTGCAGCAAAGGTCTGGTCAGTGAGGCAGTAGGGGTTAAAAGGGGTGAGGGGAGGGCAGTGCTGGGGAAATTGAAGATTTCTACATTAGTGATGATATAACTGTAACTGACTTCCTTTTTTTCTCTTCCTAAGGTCAGGGGTGGACTGAAATAGAGGGGTGGGGCGAGCGGTTCAGTTCGGCTGATATACTGAGATGGATTGAAAATATATTTAAAGAATGTCCATGTACCACAAAAGTTGAATCAGTTTGTCTGGATACAACATCTAAGAGAAATGTTTCATCACTCATACAGGTGACAACTTCAGTCTAAACGTACTACAGGTATCCCCAACCTGTAAACAATGCATTTACATAATGATCAAAACCAACAATGGTCTCATATGCAAATTAGTCATCGACTGGCGCTTCAAAGGTAATGTTTACTATTCAGAAGATTAGGGAATAGCTGTAATCACAGGTTTGTAAAATGGCGGCCTGATGTACTCTTTGCTCCCCGACGTGTTAGATCCTCTGTATGTTGTGCCATCTTCTTGGCAAGAGTTTGGTTAGTTTCCCCAATCTACAAGTCATGGCAATTTCCCCACCAATTAACAGCATACACTATATTACTGTTTGTGTTGGAGGACCTGATCTTTGGGCTGGACTGATTTTCGGCACAGTGTGTTCTAGGGTTTGAAAGCAACTGAGATTCGGAGTTTGGAAAACACTCATCTCAACTGTTCTGAAACTCCCATAACATACGGAATCACCACTGGTTTACACTGTTGTCCTCTCTTCAATCAGCCAGTGCACTGTTTGGGTGTCTTCTTTGCTTTGACAAATGCCCAGTGAGGACATCCACACTTAACCAGGGCCTGTTTGATGTGGAATTTCTCCTCTTCCACAGCTGCTTTTTCAGTGGGGATATTGCCAGCTTGATGGTACAGCATCCTGATGACTACCAGTTTTACCCCAGTAGATAATAGGAGGTAAGCCTTAAATACTGATCCGTCTGTGTGGGTTTACATGGCTGTATGAACTAAACTTGTATACTGAAGAGAAGCAGAGAACGCCAGAGCGATAGAAAGAGAGAGGTAGGAGTCTATGGGTGGCACTGCTGACAGTTACACTAGTGTCTCAAAACTGAGATTCTTAGTTGAAATCCCTGTGTTGACTCCATCTCACCTGAGAGCAAATGATGGAGAACCAGCGGGAATATTCAGATCTCATTATTGCAACAAATGACTCAGAATGCTTGTATATTCTCCTGTGGGGGAAATAGCATGAGACTCTGCATGCATACATTCCCACTGGAGCAGGTGCAGCATTGTAACTAGGCCTATAGGGCCTGAGCCCATACACTTGTAGAACTGACCCATCCTAAATATCTGCGGGAACATATATTTTCTTGACTTTTGATTTAAACAAGTAAAATTAACATTTAGATATTGGCCAGCATGGCTCAGTGTGCAGAGTGGTCATCTGGCGATCGGAAGTTTTAAGGTTCTCGGCACCTGCAGAGAAGCCCGTCGGAGTATCCTTGAGCAAGACACTGTTCCCCCAACCGCTATGCCCTGGGATGGATTAGTGTCCTGTCCAGGGAGTTTCCCCAGCTTTCGCCCAATTAGCACTGAGATAGGCTCGTTACCTCCATGACCCAACTTCACATAAGCAGGTGACAATGGATGGATGAATGGATGGATGGATGGATGCATAAATAACAATAAAAATAGCAACAAATGAATATCACATAGAAAACTGTGACAACACCCCTAACTTGACATTTCATTGGACAACCTCTAGAGCGAAAGGCATGGAAACACCCTGGACTGGTCTTCATTCCACGGCCATGAGCAGTTGGGGTTCAGTGTCTTCATCAAAGACACTTTCTTCAGGTAGCGAAAATGTCTCAGAGATATTAAGATGAATTCAAGCAGGTTACTTATTGCTGGGTCAAACACCAACAAGACAACTGATCCTATAGTATAGCTATAGTGGCTATTGCAGCATCACCATCAGATCTTCCTGTATGTCAATTAACTCCACACACCGCATAGCACAAAAGCAACTAGAAGACTACACTATGACAACCAGCCATCTCTCCTCCTGCCCTCGGACTTGGCGACAAATAATCTTCGCCTGACAGAAAGACAACTCCCCCCCCTCGATAAAAGAGTTCAGACGTCTGTCGCGGTTTTCCTCATATAAAATGGGCGGCATAGCTCAGTGGGTAATGTGGTCGTCTGGTGATCAGAAGGTTAATTAATTAATCCTACTCTTGAAATTGTGTTTTAGAGCGGACATTGGGGGTCTTCAATATTTCCGCATTTAATCCCCCCTAACGATGTCTGTTAAGCAAACATGGTGGCGAGGTGAATAAATACAATTATGCTTCCTTCATCCAGTTTTCTTGTACGATTAACTTCTTGTTTACTTTCAACGGTCATGCCCGAATACATTATTGAGCGCTGTCGCTACCCAAAATAGCCGCAGGGGGCAGTGTTGAGCGAGTGAGCTAAATAGTGAATGAAGATGGTGATGACAGACATTTACCAAAGTTTTACAGCAACCATGATAGGTTCTTGGTCATACAGTCAGAACTGAGCTAAAACTTTACACCATAGTTTACGAGATTAGCCATGGACTGACTGACAGATAGACAGACAGACATGCGAGCCAACACATACCGCCTGGCAGCGGTATCACGTTTCCCCAGTTGATATAGTGTTCACCATTCACTAACACGGGTTTAACGAGTTCAGCTCAGTGTAAGCACAACAATAAATATAAAAAACACACTAACCTGGTGTTGAAGTTTCACCACACCCGAGAGACATATGATAGTTTTCTCCAGCGAAATTCAACCGGTAAGATAGTCCACTTGAGAGAGCGTGTGATAGATGAAATTAATCGACGCCGATGCGCAAGAAAATCATGAAGTGGAGCGGCAACAAGATGGTCAGTAGCTGCGAATGTGTCGGCCATTGCGTTTTGTTTGTCCACGATCATTAAGGGTCACACTCATATTAGATGACGACACCAGGGCTGCGGTCAATACAAATAAACCGCCGGGAAACACTTCTGTCCAAACACTTCAAAATTTGATTGGCTGGCGATAAGTTCACTCAAAGTTTTATCCGGTTAGCAGCTTCAAGTTTCAAAGAAAGGCTAGAGACACAGCACCCACTGGGCCAAGAAAGGTGCCGTGGCGCACTTAGATGACGTATTAAATCTTTGCCCAATCCCATGAGCTGAACATGAATTCAGACAAATCTAGACACACTTCAGTTTAACTAGGAAAAATAAAAATGGAGAGGGCCACCAGGGAAGCTCCCCATGGCCCACCACTGTGGATACTGTGATGAGACTAGTAAATTTGTTCATGGGAGTTCTGGTCCATCATATTCTCCAGATGGAGATCTTTGAGATGGAAATATCTGATTTGCTCAAAGCACAACAGAAGGACGTTGAGGTGAGTGACTTTTAGATCAAAGTGGTTCCTCAAGCTTAGTGCAAAAATACAAGAGCCCCTGCAATGCCCCTACTTACAGTACTCTCTTTCATGTATGTATGTCTATATGTGTGTGTGTGTGTGTGTGTGTGTGTGTGTGTGTGTGTGTGTGTTGTGTGTGTCATTCAAAAACAAGCATAACCATAAACCCCAAGCACCGTTCAGATAGTTCCCTTCATCAAGCGTTAAAATGACTGGTGAGCCCGTGTGTTGCACTGGTCACATGTTTAGCAGAAAACTGGGTGCAGCATAGCTCAGTAGGTAGTGTGGTTGTCTAGTAAACAGAGATTGGTGGTTTGATCCTGCAGAAAGCATGTCGAGGTGTCCTTGAGCAAGAAACTGAACCCCTAACTGGTACCTGAGTGCCACATGGCTGCTGCTCACTGCCCCTATACAATAGGATGAGTTAAATGCAGCAAATTCCCCCTCGTGGAACTGATAGGGAAATAATATAATAATTATTCTATTTCTTTAACAAGGATATGGTATGGCATAATTCTTATTAGACTCCTATATTGTTTCTAACAGATAACTGCCAGAGAATATCAGCACTGGTGTTGGCCTTTTTAAAAATCCATAACGGTTGAACCTCGTCGTAACCTTTATTAAAACATGTGTTGGTGTTGTGTGTTGTCTAGGTCTGCACGCGTCACTCGGTCTCTGTGTGAGTCATCCTTTCTGTGCTCTTGGTAAACTTTTAAAAGATGAATAGAAAAACAACATGAAAAAAATAAGAGTCCCTCACACACATATGATAACCTAACATAATAATACAATAACATAATAACTAATAGTGATTTTACATTTTGTGATCCATAATCTGTACCACATAGCGAGTGGGTTTCTGTCTCAATAAGTCTACCAAGTACTGTTATCTGCTGATGACATAATATAGTTAGAGCGTATGGTATCGACTAATGTAAGCTATGCTCTCTCTCATCTAGTTTCTCTTGCTGAATGAATGTCCCTCAATGTTTCCTTTTTTTCTCATTTTCTATGTATGTAACTTCGGACAAACCTTGAGAGATGTGTAATCTGTGCCGGCGTGGTGGTCTAGACTATGATACTTGGACTGTAGTTGTCTATTGCTATTCCCACCTCTTTTAAGATGATCATCTATCTGTCCATTTGTCCACATTAGATATGTGATCAATCTTGGCCCGGTGGCTTTATCTGGTAACCTGTTTGCATTTTAGATGTTCATTGATTAGTATCTTCAGTGTGAAGGAGGTTCTCATTATTATTACTGTTTTATCTTGTGTAATTCAATTACGATTCTGTGATCCTGATCATGTTGTATGCTGTAAATTGTGTCTTACTTTGTGTACACATCAACTATTGTACGGCTGTCCGTCTTGGGAGACAGATTCCTCCTCTGGTGCTCTCCCTGAGGTTTCTTCCCATTTTTCTCATTTAAAGGTTTTTAAGGGAGTTGTTCCTGATCCGATGTGAGGGTCTAAGGACATGACGTTGTGTTAGTGTAAAATCAACTGAGGCACATTGTTAATTTGTGATGATTGGATACACAAATAAAATTGACTTGACTTGACACACCACAGAGACTGGCTTACAAAGCCAAATATAGTAACGAAAGTTAAAAAAAAAAGTTGACTCATGTTGATACATCTATTCAGTGTATTTATGCATGATTGTTTAGGTTTCTTTGTGCTTATATGTGTTCTTGTTTGGTATGTGTGCTTTATGAACAGTGTGTGGCTAGCCCTGATAAAAGCATGCCCTCAAAGAGGAGAGCTGCAGGATAAATTGAGTCAAAAGATGAATAAATCAAATGGAGAAAAAAAAACCTCTCCTCCCTGTCTCATCCCCCTCCATTCATATTCCTTCCCCCACTTCTCTCTGCACCTCACTCTGGTGACTGCTCATAGTCTGTCTCTCAACACTAGCGGGTCCCCATCCGGCCATCATGATGGGATGTTAGAAGTATGCTTGTGAGCCTGTAAGTGCATATAGGTGAAGGGAGGATGGTGGGACCTTTACCAACCCTAAGTCACAGCCTGAGGAGATACTGGGAGAAAAAGAGCCTGACAGACACAATGGAGAAAGACACTCAGGGCAGAGAGGGACATGGAGAAAGATTGAGTGATGGGTAAAGTATGTGAGCGATAAAGAAAAGGGGAAAGAGATAGATGGAGGTTCTGATGATTGACAGAGAGAAGGAAATTACCAAGAGGGTAATGCTGAAAGTAGATTGGATAGTGAGGAAGGTCACAAGGTCCATCTGTTGACATGTGCATTAGCATCCAGCCAGAGGGATGCTAATGCACATGTCATTGACATTGACAAGCAGTGACACACTGAGATGTATAAGTGCAAAGAGTCATTGTTTACTCTCCTCTCTTCTTCGTCTCATTCCATCAATTTCTCTCTCCACTACTCTCTTCAGTCTGAACTTATCTCCCTATTGCTTTTTCTCTTCCTCACACATTAGCAGCTATCTATTTCTGTCTTCTTGTTCTACCGGCACATATTGTGTCTCATCTCCATCTTCTTCTCTTTCTCTCTCATTCACTCTCTCTCTGCCATAGTATCAATCTCTCTCTCTTTCTCCTTATCTCTCGGAGTCTGCTTGCCTCTGTCCAGCCTCCCGATTTTTATCCGGCCCTCAATTTATTCTCATTCTTTTTCTCGCTGTCGTTCTGAATGTCTTCCATCTCTTTTTTTCACCCTTCTTTGTCTTTGTTTTAATTCTCCTCTGTCTCTGTCTTTCTATCCATGTTGTGTTGGTCTCTCTGTTAACGCCCCACTTGGAGAAGTCAAAATCATGTCAGTAGCTAGGAGCTATCCCCCTCTTTACATCCAAACTCTCAGTGTAGCCTGCAATGAAAGAAAGAAAGAAAGAAAGGATTCCCTTATCAGTCCCGCAAGGGGAAATTTGGATTTCTCTGCATTTTTGACCCAACCTATATTGTATAGGAGCAGTGAGCTGCCAACATATGGCACTCGGGGAGCAGTTAGGGGTTAAGTGTCTTGCTCAAGGACACCTCGACATGCTGTATGCAGGACCGGGGATCGAACCTGCAACCTTCCGATTGCCAGACGACCGCTCTACCCACTGAGCTATGGCGTAGAGAACACATTTCATTGCATGTGTGTACAATAATAAATAAATAATGCTTCTTCCTCTTTTTCTTCTTCCTCCAGTTGCAGGTAAGCAGTGGGGAGATATTATGGATGAGTATCACCCATTGATGATACTACCTGGACTGCAGAGTTCCGCAGGCTTGGACACCCACGAAGACTAGACCTGCGAACAATGGAGAGCAAGAAGACATACAGGTGTGTAGTAGAACCAGACCCTGTGTGACATGATATCCTTTGCTTGAAGAGAGAGGTCACACCAAACTCTACAAGAACTTGGTGTGAACCGAGCTGGTAATGTCTGGTTCTGTTACATCAGAATGGACTCTCTCTCAGTGCTGTTTGGTTTATGGGAAGGTACCGCTCAGGAGGTGGGGTGGAGATCTTGTGCAGTGGTTCTCAAACTTATTTTTTATTTTACCACCAGGCA
>OMLC01103746.1:10504-30216 GCA_900302585.1 Regalecus glesne | reverse complement strand
AGAGAGAGAGAGAGAGAGAGAGAGAGAGAGAGAGACTCGTATCAATCTGAGGCTGAAGGGAGTCTTCATAGGCATTCTCACAGAAACCGTAGGATTTGATCAAGATTGTCAAATCCTTTCTACGTAACCTAGACCCTTAAGCATTGAAGCTATAGATGTAATTGCTTTGAAAGTTGACCTTTGTATGTATGTTTATTGCATGACTTGTTTGCCATGACACTGGGAATTTGCAGTTCTACCTTGTCATATGATTTCAAACTTATGAACAGCAATGATCACAAACAAAAAAATTGTTTGTGGCATATAAGTCGATGTTGAGATATGAGGAGCTCAAACATTGGATGCTTTTAAGGGAACTAAAACATGGTGTACGTATTCCATTGTTAAATTAAGACATCACCTGGATGGTAAAAAAATGTCATCATTCAGAGGAATACATGTAAAGCATGAGTACATATCTGTCGCAGAGGAAATCCGCTTTGACTCCACTATAGAAGTGATGGCTGAATGGCAGGCTTATTGATTAGCTTGTGAAACAGATGCTACTGAAAGCTTATTTAGAGGAGGAGTTTTCCTGCGGAGCTGCACTTTTCACCCCTCAAAGATGCTTAGGTCCGAGTTCGAGGGGGGCACAGTATCACAGCAACTCTATACCCTTCAAGACCCAACTAACTTACTCTTGAGCACATGCATATAGTTGCAATCGAAATATTCACCCTCCACTGCAAATCAGGTTTATTAGTCAAATATACAAACTAGAAACTGTTTATAAAAACAAATCAAACAAGAACATTTTAAATAGCTCAAGACAACTAATATTACAGGTGGTTTCTCCAAATTCAACAAAAAAATGTTGTTTTTTATGACTACTGCAGTCACTAAATTATTCAACCCCTCATGACAAACATCTTTAGTACTTCAGGGAGCACCCTTTTAATGTTATGACCTGCTGCTAAAATGATGCATAGCCAGACACCAACTTCTGGCAGTGTTCCTGAGGAATCTTAGCCCTTTCCTCATGGACAAAGGCCTCCAGCTCACTAATACTCTTGGTTTATGTGCTGTGGCTACCTTTTTCAAATCCAACCAAAGATTTCCAGTGGGGTTCAAGTCAGGTGACTGTGATGGCCACTCTAGTATCTTCCAGGACTTCTTCTGAAACCAAGCCTTAGTGGGCTTTGAGGTATGCTTGGGATCATTGTCCTGCTGGAAGGTCCAATGATGCCCAACCTTCAGTTTCCTCACAGATGGCATGACATTTTCTCCCAGGATTTCCTGATACTTAATTGAATTCATCTTGTCCTCCACACGCTTCAGGTTTCCAGTGCTAGAGGAAATGAAGCAGCCCCAGAGCATCAGTGAGCCACCACCATGCTTCACTGTAGGCAGGGTGTTCTTTTCACTGTATGCTTCATTCTTCTTCTTTCAGATTTACCGCTGATCCATAGGCCTAACAAGTTCCAATTTTGTTTCATCACTATATAAATAAGCCAAAGAGGTTTTGGGATTCTGTTCCGTTGAGCGATGAAACAAAATTATTTTCTAATTGTTCTAATCTCTAATTTTCTAATTATTTCTAATCCGTGTCAAAACTTTACAATTCGCAAGAGAGAAGGGGGATGGGGCCTCCTTCTCTTAAAGCTTATTATTGGGCAGCACAATTAAAACCAATGATAAACTGGTGCAGCCCATCGTATGAAGCCCAATGGAAAACATGTGAAGAGAGAAAATTCTCTCTTCCGATACAATCAGTCTTAGCTGACAACAAACTATATAATTATATAGATGTAATTGGAAAATCCATGGGCAAAATTGACTCACTCAGAATGTGGAAAACAGTTCCTATATATAATATAAATTGGAGGAGGATATTGCAAATGGTGTGCATATGACACAAAGTCTATTCTCAATATATTAGATTTAAGGATTGGATAATGAAAGGAATCACTGCTCTATGTAGCATAATGAAAAAGGAACATTGTTGAGTTTTGAAGTGCTTGAAGAAAGCTCTGTATTGGTAAAAAAAAGATTTCTATTGATGTCTACAGATGAGGCAATTTTTTGAATAGTGAAAAAAATAATCAAGCCAATTACAGGTCTGATGGAATTTTTCCAAACATATAAGTCAAATAATTACAACAAAATTATCTCCTGTTTATACAAAGGATTCTAAACCTCAAAACACACCCAACGTATTATATTTTTATAAATAGGAAAGGGAAGGTGAGATAACTATATTGGAGGAAGAATGGACAAGAGGATAATAATCCATCCATATATCCATCCATCCATCCATTGTCAGCCGCTTATCTGAAATCGGGTCATGGGGGAACTGGAGCCTATCTCAGTCCTTATTGGGCGGGAGGGACACACCCTATACAGGTCACCAGTCCAGCGCAGAGCAATTAGGGTAACAGTGTCTTGCTCATGGACAATTTGACACACTTTTCTGCAGGTGCTGGGATCAATCCTGCAATCTTCTGATTACCAGATGACCACCCTGCCCACTGAGCTATGCCGCCTTCCCTAAGGGTATTATAATGATAATGATAATTTCTCCCTTATCTGAACCCACAAGGGGAAATTTGAAATTCACTACATTTAACCCATCCTTTCATTTGGGAGCAGTGAGCAGCCACCATTTGAAGCTTGGGGTGCAGTTAGGCGTTGAATGTCTTGCTCAAGGACACCACAATGGGCTTTTTCCAGGAATGGAGATTTAACCTACAAACCATCCACTTGCAATATGTCTGCTTTACCCACTTTGTTATGCCGCCCCTCAATGAAGAAATCAATGGAAGTGTATCAGTTCAAAAAATTGGAGGGAATTTAGTTGGAAAGCCTAATAAGGTTCTTTATCACACCCTGTGAAAACTCATATTGTGATGACAGTTCCCTGATTTGCTGGAGAAAATGTGGAAATGTAAATGCTAATCACTACTGTCTTTTCTGGGACTAATGTGTTATTGAATATTTTTAGAGATGGATACACAACACTTTACTTGAGATTTTCAGATGCCATGTGCCCCTGGAGAAATATACCTTAATTTTGGGCTTGTACCTTAGGAATGGCCAAGAAAAGACAAATATTTATTAAATATACTGCCGTAGTCGGCTAAAAAGACTAACGAAGAAATAGTTATCGCAAGAGAGCCTGACTACAAATACATGGATGGACATTACAATATTGGATTGATATTTAAAGAATGGCGAAGATAATGGCATGTCAACTACAAATTGAATGTGTTTATATCATGATGGAAAAGTGGATTGACTATGTAACAACCTGATTGATGATCATGTGATAAAAAAGATCACTCCTCAATTACACATAATTACAATAGAACTTTTTGTGTAATCATTTCTAGTTTTTTGTTTTACTATGATGATTTTTTTAAAAGGAAATGTATTTTAGTATGAAGATTGGTAATGATGATGAATATCTATAGGTTTTGTTATTTCATTGGTTCTGGTTTTTGTTTTGCAAAAAAAATATTAAAAAGACGTTTCAGACAAACAATGTGAAGACATGAGGTATTTATTTAAGTATGTTTGATGATGAATGTCAATAAAACATTTATTATTAAAAAAACATTACATTATTTTTGATGGCACACAATAATGGCTATGGCATAGTGATGTGACAATACCAAATCTATAATAATGCTCCAATAAAAAGTCCACAATTTATTTATCAAGATATTAAAGAAAAACAATAACCTGAAAAAATCCTTTATTAAAAATAAATCGGATGACTTGTAAATACTGTAATCTCATTACTTTTGATAAAACAGGTCTCGATCCCAAAAAAGTCTGATATGTATTGAATTTTTTTTCATGCAAATTTTGGTTTTCCTGTTAACATAAAGTGCTTCTACTTTCATTCTTTAATAAAGTAAAGGTAGCCAGCTACAACCTAAGGATGTGCAAAACATTGCACTTAATTTTATTTGGCAATGAATGATTGAACCATATAGGATTGCAAAAAACAAAAACAACGAAGTAGTCAGTAACATTCCTTATATTAATGATAGTGCAGCTGGATCTTGAAAATTAGACTTAACGGGTTCCATACCCCACCGCGGGGGCTTGATAAATGTGAGGCATTCATTGTAAAGCGCTTTGAGTGGTCACTAGACTAGCAAAGTGCTATATAAGAACAAGTCCATTTACCATTTACTCTCATAATAAATGGTAAATTGACTTGTTCTTATATAATGCTTTTCTACTCTAACAACCACTCAAAGCACTTTAGAACATCATCCAGTGTATTTTTATACCCTGCCTACCTAGTAGACTAGGCATTTATTCTAAAGTGCACATAGCCAAGTCATAAAGTCAGTCACCGACCGGAACAGGAACATCTACCTTTTTTTTTTTTTATATGTTTGCGTTGGTTTTTTTCTTGCTCTACTACTACACAAGAAATGGGCATCATTACTGTTTTACCTTTTGTAATTCAAATCTGTTATCCTGATTATGTTATATGCTGTAATTGTGTCTTATTACGTGTACACATCATCCATTGCACAGTTGTCCATCTTGGGAGAGAGATCTCTCCTCTCTTGCTCTCCCTGAGGTTTCTTCTTATTTTTCTCCCTGTTAAAGGGTTTTTTAAGGGAGATGTTCCTTATCCGATGTGGGGGTCGAAGGACAGGATGTAATGTCCACTGAGATAAATTATTCATTTGTGATAATAGGCTATACAAATAGAATTGACTTGACTTTACTTCATCGTGTCATTAAATCTCACATGTCAAATAACAATGTCAAATGTCAAATAACAAACAATGAATAGTTTGTGATGACATCACAAATGACCGGGCATTGGTTGGAATCCTAGAGTCGTTGGCAAGTCTAGGACTATCAAGCAATCAAAAAAATGCTAATTACTATTTACTTTAATTACCTTAATGAATCGAGATTAATCACATATATCAATATTTCGGGGCAGCTCGGTGGGTAGAGTAGTCGTCTAGGGATTGGGAGGTTGCAGTTTCAATCCCTACACCTGCAGGGAATTGTGTAGATATGTCGTTGAGCTTGACATCGTTCCCCAACTGCTCTGCCCTGTGATGGATAGGTCACTTATTAAGGGGATGTCCCCACCTTTCACCCAATGAGGACTGAGATGGTTCCCCATGACCTAATTTTGGATAAGCGATTGACAATAGATGGACGTTAATATTTTTTAACAATCAGCCAAATGTGTACATTTTGTACTTTGATCAAAATTGTTCAAGAGCGTTTATTCCTTTATTGCTTTAAATGTATTTACTCACAGAGTATTAATGTTGATTCAATTTAAAACTATTTTTTGACATGGCTGTGCACATGGGAGTATTCAGCTTCTGCCAATATTGCCAATTTCACTCTTTTCAGTGTTGTAAAGCTGGTGAATTTTGGACAATTGTACTTTTTAATGAAAGGTCAATTTTTACACCTTACCACTTGTCCCCACATTGTCGGGCTGGACACAAACTTAGATAGAGCATGGGGGTTAAGGCCAGTGTAATTTTTATGGCAACTTGAATTGTGTCAGAGCATGCAATCTGTAAAGCTTGCATTATCCCACTGCCTTTTACCACTGAAACTGGCCACCAATTAACTGTAGTCCACTTAGTGGTTGAGTTGGTTAATCTCTCCGAGGTAGACTTGCTCATTCTGCATTTGAACACCTGTTCAAGTGATCCTTGATGAGACTGGTTACTCACAGTAACATGAGAGGCTGTGTGCTGGGTAGGTCTGATCTCACTGCTGTGTTCTTTGTGTTGAGGTGATATATAACATAAGATATTCATTCATTAGTCCCACAGGGAGAAATTACAGTCTTACAGCAGCAAAGGGGAAAGCACAGTAAGAGAGGCATCAAGTTTAAAGCATAATATGTAACAGCAATTTAAACAAGGGGGAAATCTGAACACTATATACAGTATGAACAGGAGAAATTTCAGGCTTGAAGTACTCTAATGATACGAAAATCCCTTACTCCAAAATGATGCTCCTATCAATAGTTCCATCTGGTTGTTTTGTTATTATTGTTGTTTTGTTTTATTTTTAAACAGAATTTATAAGTACAGAATTTTGACTTTACCATGTGTGATCTTGGGTCCTCATCTTTCGCAAGCCTGTTGAGCTGCAACTTGTGAATAAACACATATCTTGGTGATGCATTGGGAAGAAAGAAGGGGGAGGGGTTTTCTTTGCAACAGTTGATGTAAAGGTGTTCCCAAAACCCAAATATCTACTATGTAGTGCCACTTTAGAGATGGGTTAAGGTGAATTTATATTTTTCTTGAGCATCTTGCTTATATGGCCTGCTAAAACATTAATGGGCCCCATAGTGAACTGTTAAAAATACTTATGTATATACATACTCACCACAGCTGTGGGAATCTATGGAAATGTCACAAGGTTTTAATTGTTATTTTTTGTTATTGTCTTGTTCACTGCAGTATCGCCATGGCAACCAAGGAAAACATGACATCTCAGAGAGGCCTGCTGAAGTCCATTCAGAGCAGGGTCAACACATTGGCCAGTATCCTTTTCCCTGTGTGCTTACTTATGAATGAACGTGTATGAAAGAGATGAGAAAAATCAAGCAATCGATGAATGAAATACACATTTCATTTATCCTGCACTATTAAATTTTATCCACACTCATTTTACCCCTCAAAAAGTGAGTCTGGGGATCTTGCTCCTTGATTGAATTCAGAACGATCTTATTGATGGTTAAATTTTTGAAACCAGAGAGAATTGAAATCCTAGATCTTCTTTAACCTTTTCCTTTCCCAGACCGCTTCCCGACCATCAATAACCTCATCCAGCGAATCAACCTAAGGAAGAGGCGGGATTCCCTCATCTTAGGTGGCGTGATTGGTGTCTGCACCATTCTTCTGATGCTCTACGCTTTTCACTGAACTACCATCTGACAACCAACGGGTTTATAAAGGTGTGGGGTTACTGTCCTACTTGTAGTACTGGAATGCTCCAGGACATGAATGTTATTGGCTGGATGACCCTGGATAGTGCTGAGCAGGACATTTGGTTGGGCCAATCCTAAGACGGGACCTATATTGGCCAACAGACACCACCTGATTTGTATTCAGCAGAGGGACAGGAAGAGGGTTGGTGGTTAGATGTCGTTCTGCCAATAAGGGAATGGAGACCCAAAGTACTAATAGAAAAATGATAAATTCTATAGACAATTCACATGAAGAGAGACTTCATGCTGAGAAAGGTGAGAAAAGACTGTGCATCTAATACTGCTTGTGATTGTTTTGTGAAGTGGAAGGATTTTTAATTGAATGATCCTTTTTAAATGATGATGTTGGGTGTATGGTTCATCATGGGCTGTGAAATGTGCATTAATAAGTTATTCATATTCCGTATGTTCAGAACAGTGACATGACCATATGCTTAACACTTAAAATGTTTTATTTTTTGATATAATTTAAATTATATTAAACTTCATTGAAAAATTGGGAATTTGCTTTTTTCAGCCATATGAGAAAGCACCTCAGCATGATTAGCACAAGACCAGAACCACACAGAAGATAGAATGTATGAAAGGAAGTACAGCAACAAAATAAATATTTCACCTCCTGATGATTTTGTGAGTTTAGACCCTCACAAAGAAATGGATAGTCTATACTTTTCATGGTAGGTTCATCTATACTTTTCATGGTAGGTTCATCTTAACAGTCAGAGAGAACATATTTTTAAAAATCCAAGCTAATCACAGTATATGAATTTTAAATGTTTATTTGGGTTCTATTGAGGAAAATAAGTATTTCACTCCCTACAAACCAGCAAGAAATCTGGCTCCCACAGACTGGTTATGTGACCAGGAGGCACACAGATTAGTCGTCTCACTTAATTAGTACTCCTAATTAAGTACTCATTACCTGTATAAAAGACACTTGTCCACAGAATCAATCGATTCATTAGATTCCAATCTGTCCACAATGGGCAAGACCAAAGAATTGTCTAAGGACATCAAATACAAAATTGTTGCCCTGCACAAGACTGGAATGGGCTACAAGACTATTGGCAAGCAGCTTGGTGAGAAGGAAACAGCTGTTGGTGTGATGATTGGATGAAAAAAAAAACACACCAATTTACCATCAATCTCCCTTGGTCTGTTTCTCCGCGCAAGATCTCACCTTGTGGAGTGAAGCTGATCATGAGAAAGGTGAGGGAACAACCCAGAACTACATGGCAGGAACTTGTTGATGATCTCGAGGCAGCTGGGACCACAATCACCAAGATGACCATTGATAACACACTACGCTGTAATGGATTGAAATCCTGTAGTGCCCACAAGGTCCCCCTTGGCACGTGTCCAGGCCCATCTGAAGATTGCCAATGAGCACCTGGATAATTCAGAGGAGGCTTGCGAGAAAGTGCTGTGGTCAGATGAGACTAAAATCGAGCTCTTTGGTATCAACTCGACTTGCCGTGTTTGGAGGAAGAAAAAAAGCTCTCATGGACCTCAAGAACACCATCCCCACTGTCAAGCATGGTGGGGGAAACATTATGCTTTAGGGCTATTGTACCAGGAAATCTTGAGTGAGAATGTCCTTCCCTCAACCAGCACACTGAAAATGGGTGGTTGACGGGTGTTCCTGCATGACAATGACCCAAAATATACAGCTAAGGCAACAAAGGACTGGCTCAAGAAGAAGCACATTAAGGTTATTGAGTGGCCTAGTCAGTCTCCAGACCTTAATCCCAAAGAGAATCTGTGGAGGGAGTTGAAGCCTGAAGTTGCTAAGCAACAACCTACAAACCTTAAGGATTTGGAGAGGATTTACAAAGAGGAATGGGCCAAAATCCCTCCTGGGATCTATGCAAACTTGGTGTTGAACTACAAGAAATCTTTTACCACTGTGCTTGCCAACAAGGGTTTGTTTCTCCACCAAGTACTGAGTCATGTTTTCCTAGGGGGTGAAATACTTATTTTTTTCAATAAAACCCAAACACATGTTTAAAATTCACATTTTGTAATTTTCTGGGATTTTTTTACTTTTATTTTACTTTTTTTTAAAGTGAAGAATCATGTATTCATCTACCATACCATGGACAATTTCCATGTTGAGGTGTCATCACTTAGGATATTGTGGGAACGCATAAGCTGTTAAACATATTTTATCATATCTTGATCATTTGGCTTTCTGTCCACCTACTTTAACTCCTGCTAACTCATCTTTATCAGCTGTATATATTGAAGTCAATTTCTCAAATACATGCTCTGTAAAAGATTCTGTTTATACGTAAATAGATCATCAGTTATCAGGAAAATATTTCTACTTTCTTCTTATAGCCATTCAGTGGAGTGATGTTCCTTCACAGATAAAGATGTGCATTAAAGAGGGAACTTCAGTCATTAGAGCATTCTCACGTGTTGGTCCCCCCACACAAACACACAATCCATTTAGCAGAGAAATGGTGTTCTACTGTTAATGGAAATCTACTTTGATGTACATGGGCCATCTCTTTGGTTGACCACAGCCGGTGGACACATTAGCTAGTACACCTCACTAAGCCTGTAACGGATCAGAATGAGCATTAGGGAAAAGGAGCTTGTAGCCTCCTCCAGATGAAAGGGAAGTGATTGGTTCCAGGGTTGGATGTTATTCAGTAAAAGTCTGAACTTCCTGATGGTGTTTAAAGATGAAGAAACCTCATCTCTTAGAGTTTGAGACTGATACATAACTCGAATCCTTTTCTTTAACCGAAGCAGCCTCACTTCAGCAGAAGATAGATTTAGATTGCCCTAATTTCTTTTTCCTGCTTGCAAACAAAGGGTAGATATGTGGCTTGTTGGTCTAGGGGTATGATTCCGCTTAGGGTGCGAGAGGTCCTGGGTTTAAATCACGGGTGAGACCAAATATTCCTTTTGGGGGAGGCATAGCTCAGCGGGTAGAGCCGTCGTCTGGCAATCGGAAGGTTGCAGGATCGATCCTCGGTCCTGCATACAGCATATCGAGGTGTCCTTGAGCAAGACACTGAACCCCTAACTGCTCCCCGAGCACCATATGTTGGCAGCTCACTGCTCCTATACAATAGGTTGGGTCAAAAATGCAGAGAAATCCAAATTTCCCCTTGCGCGACTGATAAGGGAATCATTCATTCATTCATTCATATATGGGAATGTTGGCATGCAGTAGTTTTTCATAGGTGTCATTTTGAGTATCAGGTATTGATTTCAAAAAGTTATCTGTATTTTTTATATTTTCAAATCCATCTCTTTTTTGCTTCGTAAAAGGAACATCGTAAATTGTTGACTAAACCCTCTGTGGGTGCTACAGATGAAATTATTTCAGTCTGATGGGCTGTGATTACACAGGGGCGAGACTCGCTATCGATCCCAGTTTTACTTTAGAGCTACAAAGTTAAAAAATCTGAACTTTTTCTTAAAAAAGAGTTTTATTGACCTTTTGCTCAAAAACAAAAGAGACTAGGTTTATACTGAGGTATCCCAGCACTCTTGGCACAACACAGGGAGCTGTTGTTCTGGCCTCTCCACAGTAAGTCCTTTTCTTTACTGTCATCTCCAGCATGACTCATTGCCTCACACCAGCATTGTACTACATGAGCCTAGACTTGGCCTCCAGGCCACATTTTGAAGGTCTCAGATTCCAAAGTATAACGACCTAGACTTAACTTGATCTTGGACTGTGTGAAGTTGTGATCATTTTTCATGGCTGGTCAAATCCGAGACTTTAACACACTTTTTTATTATTATTATTGAAATTCCCTTGAGGTCAATAAAGTGCAGTCTAATATTTTTTTTTTCCATTATTGTTTGTCATTAAAATTTAAGTTGACTGGAATATCAGTCAATCCTACGGCAAAGGGAAAAAATCCTAAACATCGCAGTGTAGTTGGTGACAGTTTGACTTACTGGGATTGTAAATCGATACATCGACAGTCATGGTGTTTAATTGGACTTGCATTGTTAGTATGTCAGTATTGGCTCCATTGTTTCTTGATTTGGACTCGCCCTATGAAAGTCTTGGACTTGAGTATGGCTCCTACAGATGGTCTCATATGTGATTCAGACACCCCTTCTCCCAAAAAAAGTTTGGTCTTAATTTGGTCTCAACAACGCTGCATCACACCACAACTTTCTTTCAGAATATGGAAATAATCACCATGTACACATATAGTTTTAAGTTGATAAACAACCAACTTTGCAAATAGAGGAATTGTGACTCTTTTACAATTCATACATTTATCCTTTTAGCCTTTTCTTACTTTTACAGGGGTAAAACTAGATGATGCTCTCATTCCCCTGTCTTGTTGTTTGTGTCCAAAGGCAAAGCTGCACATATTCAAGTCCATTTCAAGCTGGCCCAGAAAGAGGTGCCAGTATTTTGAGCTCTTGAATATTTTATACTTTCTCATCTAGGCTGAAACGCCATCAGAGCAGAACTAAATACCAGGATGTCTGTTTTCGAGTACCAAATGTACAGTTCAAGACACAAAAACACACTTCTGAGAGTCTAATCAGACTATCCAAGAAAGGGTATCCTTATTTCCAGCATTGTTTTGATATCAAAAGGTCATTTTAATGCACATATGTTGATCAAGTACTGCTGAATCCGAAACAATTCTTTCCAGATACAGTTTTTCCTGTCAAAGTTAAAATGAACCCTGTCAAGTCCATTTCATTTGGATAGCCAGATGAAGAAAATCCGTCTTTTGAAATGTATTCTAGAGCAGACTCTCTCTGTGGAACACCAATGTCCACATGTATTTGCTGAAGCCATTTTCTCTCCTTATGTGAAAAGAAACGTGTGTTCTGTAAGCCAAAGATGGTGTAAAAATCCACTTCTTGGTAGGATTCCTAGCAAACAGCTAACAATCTTTGAAAAGACTGCATTTGTTGAATTTTTTTTGATGTTATTGATGACTGGAAAAACAAATGATAACTTTGATCTGTATGAAGAAATCTTAAGATTTATGTGCTATATTTTTCCATTATATCTGAATCCATTATGTCTGTTTAAAAAAAGAAAACTAGTCAGGAGTTGGCTTTTAAAACGGGTTCCACACAGTTTTCAGAATTGGCACCAGTAGTGTGTGTGTGCCTGAGTGAGCGAACAAGCGAGTGAGTGGTGGGTCCTTGGATGTACATTATTCATAATTGTTCCTGCTAAGAGCATGAAAAATGTAAGTGCGTGCTTGTGTGTTTCGTGGCATCAGCGTGTATTATTTGAGACAAGTCAAGGATTTCAACCTTGCTAACCCATGAGCCCTCATTTTTCTCTCATCCTTACCTTGGTGGTACTATGCTATCAATATAATGTAGCTTTTGCTACATTTTATTGATACATTTCATTAAGTGCAATGCCAGGCATGAAGTTAATTGCAAGGCAGTTAAAATCCTGATTTATGTCCTTACTTTGATTTATGCCCCCTCGCCTGGGGCCACCATAGCTCTGGAGGTAGGGCAGTTGTCTAGTTGTCAGAAGATTAATGATTTGATCCCTTGTTCTTTCCAAAAGTGTGTTGAAGTGTCCATGAGAAAGACAAAATGACTAACTGCTTAGGACAACAGCTTAAAATTCGGCCATATTCACATTCTAAATGTTCATTAACATCCACTGTCCCTATAGAGGAGATTATTATTATTATGACCTGTCAGCAAGAATTTTCACGTCAAAAACCAAACAAGACATAGACCATGCATGGTAACGTTTATTCCAGACATGCAAAATGTATACAACAAAGAGATGGAAAAGTGGCACATACGTATTTATGACAAGGAAATCAACATTAAAAGTCGAACATGAATTGAAAGTTTCAACCGTTTTGCTGAGGCTGGATGAAGTGTATGGGATCGGCCTTCTGCTCAGAACCGATCTGCTTCAGCAATCAAAGATGATCCTGAGAGAGTATCCCTCCATTTGTCTTTGTAGAACAAGATGAGCTCTTTCACACATGTCTTGGCGGAGATTTGTTGAGATAGAGCTTTCCAATTCACTAATCATTAAATGCAGTATATATTTTAGCCTGGCCATTGAAATCATTGGATGTTGCCGTTTTGAGCTGTTTGGTTAAAGTTTTACCAATAAAACATTCTTATTTTGCATACTGATTTACATGTTTTGATGGAGTTGATCAAAGGTTTTGGAAACCAGATGACAAAAAGCATTCCCATTGTGCCCTAAATTGGTGTTTCCCAGCTAGCAGCTGTACTTCAGCCTCTTCAGTTTGCAATATGCCAGAGGCAGCAAAGCTTTCAATCTGCAGCAACAAGTGAGTGTCTATTGAACAACCTGTGTCAAACCAGATTTGAAGTCTAATAAATGTCATCACTCATCAGTCGTTAACTGGACATTGTTTCTCCTCATCCTATGGCTCATCCCAGTTGTAAGAGAGAGCTCTTTGCATAGAGTCTGATGAAGATGATGAGACTGTATCAGCTGTTTGATTTAGTAGTTACATTTATAGAGGATAGATAGTGTGTAGTCGGTGCCGCCAAAAGGAACTAAACACAGAGTGACTCTTATGATGAATAAAACCAATGCACTGTGCTAGCATTACTTATGCTTTAAATGCTCCTAATTTCTAAGTCAAACTCCAAAACAACTTTCAATGAGGAGCATTGCTGTGATATTAAAAAGAACATATTTGTATCTCATTTTTGGCCCACGGCATGCCTATTAAAATATATATATCTTGATACATACCCATATAGATACATGTCATACCAACACAGTAGGAGGGAACAGATGCAGGGGGGTTAAGTGGATCAGGACTCTGCTATGTCAGACTTTCAGTGAAGTAACCGGACTGACAGAATCATGATGGAAATGGTAATGGGATAAATGAGATTATGAAAGGATTTTGAGGTTTTAGTCATAAAATGGAGCCGTGTGCTGTGAAGGTAGATTGTTGACATAAATTGAAAGGGACAGACTGAACTAGGGTTGGCTATAGTGTGGACTTGGCCGTGGTGGCTGGTATGGGAGGAAATTGAAGGAAACGGGGGAGTTATGAGAGTAGGCATGCACAATTATAGTGGAGCGCCTCCCAGAGCAAGGCAAGCTTCCAAGACTGCAGGAGAAATGAAGCAATGTAGAGGAGGGTATCGTTAATGTCCACACACATTCATCAGGGTCCAGACTCCCAGCATTTGTCCTCAAATCACTCCTCCATTACCACATAGTCTGCCATCCCAGTATCTTGAACCCAGCCATATAAACATAATAGTTTAACCTAATCAACATGTGGGTTATACGTACAGGCATGCACGTGGTCTCTGTTTTAGTGTTTCTATAATCATTCAAAAAAACAGAACAAAAAGGGGGAAAAAAAAAAACATCCAATCTGTGTTCATTGCCCCTGCACACGGACTTGAATGTATAGTGATAATCCAAGCTCTGGCCGAGGGGGAATTGTGACAGTCTCCACCAACCCAGCACCATTTGGGATACAAACACTTTTAAAGGTGTACATTTACCGAGCTCTGTGTCATCATATTTCAAATATATCTTTAACTGTAGTTGTGTATGCCTTTGATGAAAAAGGGTTTTTACTGCTATCCAACATCTGTATCCTAAACCCAGGTCTGTACAACAAAGCGGTCATTCCCTGACGTAGAAAATGTCAACATTTAATCTTGTTTTCCCTTCTCTTCATGTTCTCCTCATGATTCATCCAGTCATTTTCCTCTTCAGAAGTCCAGTGTTCCACAGAGAGACATTCATGGGTCCTCCTGACCAGCTAAAAACGCCACTTTCCCTTTTATTCTGTTCTCAACTTCACAACTTTATATAAGTTTTTTTCTTTGACAAGCATTTATTACTGAATCTTATGCATGCATCTCTGGCTTTTAATGTTAATTTGATACACTACCTGCTCCTCTTTCGGTAGATGTATTTGCTCTCAAAGGGTGGTTTTGATGTTACAACTGTTGCATGAATGGGCTACATTTGTTTTTTGTTTTTAATGCTTCCATCGTTTCGCTTCGAAGGCTCTCATCGTTTCCTCCATTCCAGACATGTCACTTGGTTACTGTGGAAGACGAATGGAAGGGGTGAAGGGAGAACCCAATGGGTCAGTGGGGAAATTGGTGTGTGTGAGAGAGAGAGAGGGAGGGGGGGAAGAGAGAGGGAGAGAGTCACAACCTTGTCAGTTTCTCTGGAGTATTTAGTGGAGAGGGTATTAAGCAGCAGACCAGTCACTCTGTCCTGACACAGAGTGAGCTCACCGCCGCAGAGCTTCATCATGCTGCACAAAACAGCTTGGGAAACGGGTTATTTTAGACTGAGGCACATATAACCCAGGTCTATGTGCTGGGATCCTATATAACAGTGTAAATGTAATGTGGCCGTTTCTTTTTTTGCAGTTGTATACTTGTCAAAAGTCTGTGGGAAAACTTTATTAATCTTACAGCTAGTCACCAGGACACACACACACATGCAGGTAGTGCTAGCTAAAGAAATGTAGCATCTGCATTTGTCTCATGCTGAGTAATGGACAGACTTCTCTTTCACCACCCGGTGACCGGGTCCAGGTGGACATCCATGCTGTGGTCAGGGACAGGACAGAGCAGCCTGATGCATGCTTTATTTTTTATGTGTAGAAGGGAACTCATGTGAGAATGCGGTGGTACATGAAAACTCTTCATATAAAGGCCCCTAGGGTGAAGATAATGACGGGAACATGGAAAGTCCACCAGTCCCAGCTCCACCATAGATGGGAATTGGACATAGAACCTTCTTCCTGGGAGGCAAAAATCCAAGCACTGCACTATTGTGCCACACCACAGAAACACATACCTACTACTACTTTTGGCTGCTCCCGTTAAGGGCTGCCTAAGCAGATTGTCAATCTCCATCTTTTCCTGTCCTCTGTCACACCAGCTACCTGCATCTCCTCCCTCACCACATCCATAAACCTCCTCTTTGGTCCTCCTCTTGTCTTTGTGCCTGGCAGCTCCATATTCAGCAAAATACCCAGTATCTCTCTTCTGGAGATATCAAAACCATGTCTATCTTACCTCTCTTCCTTTGTCTCCAAATTGTACAGCCTGAGCTGTCCCTCTAAATGCATTGTTCCAATTCTTTCTGTTTTCAGTCTCAATGCAAGTCTTAGCATCTTCAACTCTGCCACCTCCAGCTCTACCTCCTGTCTTGCTGTCAGTGCTGCTGTCCCCAACCATACAACATAGCTGGTCTCACTACGTAAACCTTCCCCTTCACTCTCCCTGGTACCATTCTGTCACAAATCACCCCTGACACTCTTCTCTACCCATCCCACCCTGCCTGCATTCATCCCTCAGCCTGTCCATCACCATTGCCGACAGGAGAGGCCTCAGAGCCGATCCTGGATGTAATCCCACCTCTACCTTGAACCCATCAGTCATCCCTACCACACATCTCACCACTGTCACACTGCCCTCATACATATCCTGCACCACTCTCACATACTTCTCTGCCACTCCCATGTTCCTCATACACAACCACACCTCTCTCAGCATCTGTCATATACTTCCTCTAATTCCACAGAGACACCATGTGACTCCCTGACCTTCTCTATGTTCCTCCATCATCATTCTCAAAGCAAACATCACATCTGTGGTGCTCTTTCATGGCATAAAGCCATACTGCTGCTCATTAATCATCACCTCTCCTCTTGGCCTAGCTTCCACTACTCTCCCATATATTCAGGCTGTGGCTGATCAACTTTATACCTCTGTAGTTGCTACAGCTCTGCACATCTCCCCCATTCTGGAACAGTGGTACCTGTGTGCTTCTTCTCCACTCCTCAGACATCATCTCACTTTGAGAGGTGGTGTTGAACAATCTAGTTAAAAACTCCTCTGCATCTCTCCTGAAACACCTCCATGCACCCACAGGTATGTTATCTGAACCAGCGGCCTTGCCACTCTTTACCCTCTTCATAGCTGCCCTCTCTTCCTCCTTGCTAATCCACTACACTTCCTGATTCACTATCTCCACATCATCCAACTCTTTCTCTCTCTCTCTCTCTCTCTCTCTCCCATTTTCTTAATTCATGAGCCCCTTAAAGTTTTCCTTCCACCTTTTCAACAGACTCTCCTCATTTGTCAGCACATTTCCATCTCTATCTTTTATTGTCCTGACCTGTTGCACGTCATTACCAGCACAGATTCTCTGCCTAGCCAATCAGTAAAAGTCCTTTTCTCCTTCCTTAGTCTCCAATCACTCATACTACTCACCATATGCCATTTACTTTGCCTTTACCACTTCTCTCTTCAAGTCACACTGCATCTCTCTGTACTATTAAAAAGAAATCCCCTTTTTCCCACCCAAATTCCCTGAGTGTCCTACTGCTGGGTCAGTCTCTCTGATATCCTTTAGAACATCAACAGGAAGGAGGAAGTGGTAGCATGTGTCTCCTCCAAGTCACATGACCACTAGCCCTCACTAGTCCACACATCATGGTCTGGTGGGGAAAGCACAGTGCTTGGCCGTCAGAGGAGAATGAAGCAGAGTACTTTCCCTTCATTTAACCAAGAGGCCTGGACGACCCAGAGGGGGACACTAGTGAACCCAGAATACTTTATCCAACCTAACCCCTATACCCATGTGAGGCTTAGCCAATTATGACCCACTAACTATGGACCTCTGGCTGTGGTTGGAAACGGTGCAGCTGGGATTAGAACACCCGACTGCATGACCCAGAGATGTACTGAACATAGGTGTCTTAACCCCCTACGCCACCGTACCCCCCCCTATTTGTACTTTTGTCTACTTTCCTCATCTCATAGCTATCCCACTTCATCTTTACTAACCTCTACCTCTGTATACTCTGCTGTACTTTATCTTTCTACCACCGTGTCTCACTTTCTTCCTTTCTCTGTGGAGTTTACACAAAACTCCTTCCTAGCTGTCTTCTTTGTTATTTCTGCAGTGGTTTCCCAGCCATCTGGCAACTCTTCGCTACCACCCAGTGCCTGTCGTAACTCCTCCCTGATCTCAGCACTCAACAGTCTTCCTTCTTCACCTTCCAACCTTTGGTCCTTGGCTCTGCTTTCACTGGTTTCTTCTTTTTGATCTCCAGTCATGCTACAGACCACCAGCCGATGCTGCCTAGCTACCTAGCTACCTCCTCCCTTGTCACAACCTTGTAGTCTCCAATCCCTTTGCATTGTGTACATTTTCCTCCACTTTTATACGTCACCATGTATCCTCCCCCTCTTCTTGATATATATTCACCACAGCCATTTCCATACTTATCACAAAGTCCACCACCGTTTGTCTCTACACACTCATCTCCTCGATAACATACATACCCATCGTTTTCATCATCACTTGTTCCCTTCCCCAACATGGCTGTTGAAGTCTGCTCCAATCACCACTATCCTCCTTAGACAGAGTCTCCATCACCTCATCCAGCTAGTGTCAGACTTTTTCTTTCTCTACCATCTTACATCCAACTTCCTATCTTGTGCTAACTTGTACATCTTCATATCTTTATTCTACCACTTCATTCTCATCACTCTGTCTCACACTCTCTTCATCTCCAGAACACATCCTTGACACACTCTTCCTTCAGGATTACTCCTACCCAATTTCCCCTCCCAGCTGCACCATAATAGAAGAGTTTGAACCCACCTCTGATGTTCCTGGCCTTACCCCCTCTCCATCTGGTCTCTTTCACACACAGGATATCCACCTTCCTATTCTCCATCATATTGGCCAGCTCTCTCCCTTTACCAGTCATAGTGCCAGCATTCAAATTTTGACTCTCACCTCTACCCTCCTACCCATCCTCCTCTCCTGCTGTCTCGGGACATGTCTACCTCCTCTCCCCCTCCCCTGGCCAACAGTAGCATGATTTCCACTGGCACTCTGCTGCCAGTGGAAATTTACGATTCGCAGATTTGATTTGGCAAAGTTTTTACATCGAACGTCCTTCCTGATGCAGTTCTCTCTGACTTATCCAGGCTTGGGACAGGCACTAAGAATGCACTGGCTTGTTCACTGGCCTGAGCATCCTCATTCGCTCATCATACCACACACACACACCATTGTGTATATTTTAGCATGTGACTGCACATTGTCAATTTCCTAATAAAGACCTTTATCATAGCATATGTTGATATCAATTCTAACATTTCAATGAGAAGAATCATATAAATCACAAGTATAATTAGATGATACTATGTTTAAACAATATGCAACGTGGGTATTTCATTTATTAGGTTTGCCTCAATCTTTCAGAGCCTTTCCATGGTCATAGCAGTAGTATCTTCATATCCAGACATCCAAAACTATGTCCTATCTGCAATCATACCTGATACTGAGATGTAGACGATGATGATTATCACTCCCAGGATGATGGAGACAAAACTGAGCAGGCGAGCCAGCCGACCAAGCCTCTTAGCTCCATCTATATCTCCAGCCTGCAGACTGTTTCTGGACTGGAGAAGAAGCACAAACAAAGTGACCAGAAGGCTCCCTTTGGGTCCAAGTTAAATCATAAAAGAAATACTTCTGATGTACTCTGAGCGTGAATATTGACCTGTTACTATTATCCCTTAATCACTTGCGTTTGAATTTGCATTTATATATGATGCACTGGATTTAGTGATGCAGGATGAGTTATCAAATAACCTCGCTTCAAGAACTAGCCATAAATCCCACTTCACTTTCAAAGCCAGCCTTCAAACAGGCAATGACACAAGTTTTATACGTGTCTAAAAACTT
>OMLC01103742.1:6372-17135 GCA_900302585.1 Regalecus glesne | reverse complement strand
CATCTGTCAACAACAGTTAAGTTGATCTGTTATGACAGGACTGAATATACCGGATTTAATTTGGGGAAACAATGCCTCACTATCTTAATTTCCTACACCCAAACCTCAAAGTGCCAAGAGAAACGACCCAACCTCTCAAGACATCACTATATATACATATATATATATATATCACAAGATATGATATATGATATACAATGTAGTGTGACAATGGGAAATTTGCAGCAGTAACAAAGTAGAAAACTGAACAGAGGCACATAAAAATCAAAATTAAACAAAAAGTTTATTAGGTAAAAGGGTAAATTAAAGAATGTACCATAAAATGATAATCTATGCCCATGATGTTTGTCCTGCTATCCTATTCCCTAAATAAATGTAATATGAGAGACCCGTTTTAAAATTAGGCCCTACGCTGTGAGTGTGGATACAAACGTATAGGGAGTTCAGGGGATTAAGGACAGATGCTGTTCCAAACATCCCGCGGTGGATTCGAATCTGCTTTCTTTGGCTCGTCAGTTCTCAAAGTGAGAACGCAAACCACTGAGCTACTGTGGCCCCGAAAGATTTATACAATCATTTGATTAAATTTTCTTCTGTTGGCCTAATATTACCCAAAAAAGTATTGAACATCACATTTACTTCACATTGTTTGGGATCCTTGATTTGCAATTCTTGCAGCCCAGATTATTATTGCATGGATTCAACAAAAGCCTATTTATTAACTAAACATTCATCCTGCATGTGAACTTTACTCCATAATAGTATAACAAAAATAAATTTCAAGATGAGTAACGTTGTTCATTCCAAATATCTACTCTAACCATAGTAACATCATGTTTTGTCTTTTTTTAGGTGGCAGGAGTGAAATTAGTCATCCTCCACAGTTGCTCTTATGGTTTCAGGATGAAGAAGACAGTGGGAGAACAATGAAAATACAAAATAAGATGAAGGTTCTACAGGATGATTTTCTCTCCCCGACCAATTACATTTTTCCCAAATGATGCACAGAATTTTAGGCATTCTATTATCACAAAAAATTTGAAAAGTGCTGCCAAGAGTAGGTTGCAGCACAGTAGGAGAATTTGTATGTCACCCCTGCTGATTTTGTAACTTTTCCCCATTACAAATAAATGAATAATCTGTACTTTTCATGGAAAGTTCATCTTAACAGTGAAAGACAGAATATAAAAAAAGTCCCAGAGATGAAAAAATAAATAAATAGATTCCCTTATCAGTCCCGAAAGAGGAAATTCAGATGTCTTTGTATTTTAACCCATCCTATTGTATAGGAGCAGTGAGCTGCCAACATATGGTACTTGGGGAGCAGTTAGGGGTTCAGTGTCTTGCTCAAAGGACACCTCGATATGCTGTATGCAGGACCGGGGACCAATCCTGTAACATTACGATTGCCAGATGACTGCTCTACCCACTGAGGTATGCCACTCAGTATATTAATGTTAAACTTTTATCTCTGTTTCATTGAGGAAAATAAATATTTCACCCCATAGCAAAACATGACTTGGTACTTGGTGTAGATACCCTTGTTAGAAAGCACAGCGGTCAAACGTTCCTTGTAGTTGGCCTCTAAGATTGCACAAATCTCAGGAGAGATTTTGGCCCACTCCTCTTGGCAGATCCTCTCCAAATCCCTGACGGAAAAGCTAATTCATATATTCTTTCATCAAAGCTCACCAAATTTGAACTCAACCCAAAACAAAGATTGGAAACTTTCTTCATCACTGGCAGCAAATATATGATTTGCCCCTTTGCTCCCATAGAATGGAAGTGAAGTAATAATAAGTAAGTAATAATTCTTCCCTTGTCAGTCCCATTAGGGGAAACTTGGATTTATCTGCATTTTAACCCATCCTATTGTATCGGAGCAGTAAGCTGCCAACATATGGTGCTCGGGGAGCAGTTGGGGGTTCAGTGTCTTGCTCAAAAACACCTCGACATGCTGTATGCAGGACCGGTGATCGATCCTGGAACCTTCCGATTGCCAGACGACCGCTCTACCCACTGAGCTATGCTCCCCCTAAGTAGAGGTGATTATTTGCCAGTGTTAATTTCATGCATGCAAAACTATATCCTAATTATTTGATACGACTCTGGCAGAAGTCATGTTCAAAGACAAGGTACTGTATTAAAGTTTTATTCAAATGATGTTTGGTCATGTTTATTCATGTAATGTCATTCCAATGAAATATCTGCAAGTCCCAATAGCTGATATGACATTAACTTGCTAGCGTGCCATTAGATGAGTCAACCGCCCATACAGCTACTGTAGTTAATGTTATGTGTCGAATTCAATGTTGGGGTAGCAGGTTAGGGTTAGGGCCAGTGTTTGAACACTGTTGAAATATTTTTTGAAGCATGCTTCAAGTCATCTTGACCCACTTGTCATCAAAGCATGATAACTCTCTAATATGGGAATTGTCTTTTCATTTACTCTATTCCACAGGCTCAGCACAAAAAAGAGCCCCTCGAGGTGACAGGGCTTTGTTTTTTCTCAAGGACACTTTAACAAGCTGGTGCTTATTGACATGGGAGCATGAGAGACGGTATGCTTGCTCTATATGTCATTCTACCAGGTCATAGAGTTAATTTGATTATTCTATATCAAATGAGTAAAAATGATCTGTTAGGTAATGAATACAGCACAATTAGATATGTGAAATAAACAATATAAAGGTGAGTTTGCATTTATACCTGAATATGTCATAGTTAACCCTCAGCTGTTCAGAAAACATATTTCTGTTTATTTTTTTAGTCATACAGACCGGTGCAAATCCATTCGTCTTCCTTTAATTTACAAAAATCTTCTCTCAGCAACTCAAATAAACTATTCCGGATCCTACATTCATTTGCCATAATGAAAAAAATGATGTGGGTGTAAATTGATTGTGTTTAGTTGTGTTCAGCCACAGCTATGCACATACCACACCACTTGTAGCAGTCACTAACAGCAATAGTGAGACATGTTAGCCCTACCAGCTCTCCACCGAGGAACGCTATGCGATTTCATTCCATCGAACAACTGGCTGAGCCTAAGACAAAACTGCAGTTTCAACTGTGAACCCTAAAGCTGGGGCTGGGGCCTTCTTTCAGGGATATTGATGAAAAACTTCATACCCCTCCTGTAGCTATGAGTAATCTAAATGGCATGAGAGAAAATCAAGCCTCTGTGTTAAACTATGCTCAATGTTGGCCTCAACCAATCAGGGAAGCTTTCTGTGATGAGGTGGTCCTAATACTTGTCAATCATTCAATCACTTAAAGGGGCAGCATCGCTCAGGAAGTACTGGCTGTGGTAGCTCGGTGGTTATTGCACTCACTTTGTGAACTGATGAGCCAGTGGTTGGTTTGAATCCACCACAGGGTGTCAGGAAGGACATCTGGCCTTAAGCTAAGTCTATGTCCACCCTGATAACATGGGGACTAATCTTGACATGTGAAATGGGCCTCTCTATTGCTCAGGGGGTTAAAAAATATATATAAAAAATCGATCTCCTAATCAGTCCCTTAAGGGGAAATTTGGATCTCTCTGTATTTTAACCCATCTTATTGTAAAGGAGCAGTGAGCTGCCAACATATGGGACTCGGGGAGCAGTTAGGACCACAGGCAAAGCACTGGACCCCATCCTAGTATTCATGGACTTGAGTCCATGTCCATTGCCTGCGTAATTAGGACACAAAAATCTTTATAAATGTGTTATCTACATGAACAAAAGTACCTCACAACATCAATGTTGAGGTAACTAAGAGATTCATTGAATAAAATAGTGGATACCTAAATGAGGAGTTACAAGACAGGCTGGAAGATGGGGAGATTGATGTGCAAAATTGCTCACGTCTCCAAAGTGGCCTGCCCTACCATTAATGTCGTAACACCAGTACTAGCGTCAGCTGAGCATCTCTAGTCCATATAAGAGTCAAATGAACTAAAACTCAAGTCGTGCTCCAATTGTTCTTCTGAAACTTTGATCATCAAGTGCTTCTATTTGTCAAAATGAAGACATAATGGTTAAAGTGAGTTTACTGCACTCACAAATGTTTTTAAACTTTTTAAAGCCCAAACATAGTGGCTGCCAGTGAAAAGACTGGCCTTGTTTAGCACTACATAAACAAACTGATGTAAATAGTGGCCAGGATCTCATTGAGTACTTTGAGAAGTGTTTTATTTCAGTGAACAAATTCACCTTTCATTAATATCTCAGCCAGATATTATAATGGGGTAGCATGGCTCAGCAGGTAGAGCAGTCATCTGCCTCTCTGTAGGTTGCAGGTTTGATCCCCACACTTGCAGAGAAGTGTGTCAAAGTGTACACTGCTCGCTTAATTTCTCTACCCTGGGACAGACTGGCAACATGTCCAGGGTTTATCCCTACCTCTCACTCAATAAGAACTGAGATAGGCTCCAGTTCCACCGCAACCCAATTTTGGATAAGTGGTTGACAATGGATGGATAGATATATGGATGAGATTAAGGCAATTTGACTTGTGTCCATATCCTGACTAGTATGACTGCAACCTCCAGGAGAATCTGCTAACAAAAAATTTAAAGTTGTTCTTATTGTGTCATACATTTATTGTGGCTTTTATATATTCTCACATGGCCTAGGAGGTAGGGCAGGCCATCTAGTAATCAGAAGATCACTGTTTTGATACTGGCTCCTTCAGAAACCATGTTGGGGTATCCATGAGCAAGTTAATGAACCTTGAACTGTTTCCTGGGTAGCTGCCCACTGGTCCTATACAATAGGATGGGTTATAAATGCAGAAAACAGATTTCACTGTAGGAATGAGAGAGAGGGGTCTGTTTTATGTGTCACGAGAAGTCCCCACGTGGTACGAATATAAAAACCCATTGAAGTGGCCACCCTTTCCTTTCCTTTCCTTTCCTGTCCTTTCCTTTCCTTTCCTTATTAGTTTGACTTCGTTTCAGACAGCATAGAAACTGAGATGCAGCCAGCATATAAATGAAATCATTAATCGTTTATGATAGGCAACAGCCCTAATTTGTAGTTATGACCTTCTGACATGTTCTATACATAAACCATGGTAATAAATGATTGCATGAATTTTTGCATCTCTTCATTCATCAGTTGTTGCCATCAGCCTTGTGATCACCTACGTCTTCACTGTAACAGCAGGGAAAATAAATATCTCAACCACTGCTGATTTAATGAATTTGCCCCCTTACAAAAAATAAACTGTCTTTACTTGTCATGGTATGTTCATCTTAACAGTGAGGGACAGGGTATGATAAATCCCAGAAAATCCCAGTTTAGGAATTCTAAACATTTATTTGTGTTTTATTGAGGAAAATAAGTATGTCACCCCTGCAGACAAGAACAAATTCTGGCTCCCACCGGAGATGTGACCAGGAGGCATACAAATTAGTCCTATTACTTAATTAGTACTCCTAATTAACTAAACATCACCTGTATAAAAGACACCTGTCCACAGAATCAATCAATTCATCAGATTCCAACCTCTCCACGATGGGCAAGACCAAAGAATTGTCTAAAGACATCATGGACAAAATTATAGCCCTGCACAAGACTGGAATGGGCTACAAGACCATTGGCAAGCAGCTTGGTGAGAAGGAGTCAACTGTTGGTGTGGTAATTAGAAAATGGAAAACACACCAATTGACCATCAATCTCCCTCGGTCGGGGGCTCTACGCATGATCTCACTTTTCGGCATGAACCTGATCATGAGAAACGTGAGAGAAGAACCATAACTAAACGGCAAGAGCTTGTTGATTATCTCAAGTCAGCTGGGACAATGTCACTAAGATGACCATTGGTAACACACTATGATGTAATCGATTGAAATCCTGAAGTGTCTGCAAGGTCTGCCTGCTCAAGAAGGCACATGTCCAGGCCCATCAGAAGTTTTGCAATGAGCACCTGAAGATTCTTGGGAGGCTTGGGAGAAAGTGCTTTGGTCAGATGAGACTAAATTCAAGCTCTTTTGGCATCAACTTGACTTGCCGTGTCTGGGGGAAGCAAAAAGCCAACCTGGACCCCAAGAACACCATCAAGGATGGTGGTGGAAACATTATGCCTTTGGGCTGTTTCTCTGCTAAGGGGACAGGACGACTTTACTGGATATAGGGGAGAATGAATGGGGCCATGTACTGGGAAATCTTGGGTGAGAACCTCCTTCCCTCAGCCAGGAAACTGAAAAAGGGTCATGGATGGGTGTTCCATCATGACAATGACCCAAAACGTATACTCAAGGGTACAAAGTAGTGGCTCAAGAAGAAGCACATACAGGTCATGGAATGGCCTAGTGAGTCTTCGGACCTTAATCCTAAAGGCAATCTATGGATGGAGCTGAAACCTTGAGTTGCAAAGCAATGACTTACAAACCTTAAGGATTTGGAGAGGATCTGCCAAAAGGAGCGAGCCAAAATCTCTCCTGGGATTTGTGCAAGCTTAGTGGCCAACTACAAAAAACATTTGACCACTGTGCTTACTAACAAGGGTTTCTCCACCAAGTGCTGAATTATGTTTTGCTAGGGGGTGAAATATTTATTTTCCTCCATAAAACACGAATAAATGTTGAAAATTTATATACTGGAATTTTCTTAGATTTTTTGAATATTCTGTCTCTCACTGTTAGGATGAAGTTACCATGAAAAGTATAGACTGTTAATTTATGTAAGGGGGCAAACTCACAAAATCAGCAGGGGGGGAATACTTATTTTCTGCACTGTACTTGCTACTGAGCCGAATGTAAGGGAAGAAAAGACAATTGCTGTTCTTATGTCCTTGCTCTCAGCTTCAAATGATTCAAATGGAGGGTTCGCCCCCTTCCCCCCTTTCCAGAGCTGTGTTCACAAATCTGGCTGCATATCTTTCACTTTCTCACCCCCAATGTCTCAGCTCAACCAGCAGCTCTTTGTTGCAAATCTATTCCTCTCCATTTCACCCTGTGACATCCCTAATTCACCGCAGCTTTCTCTCGGTCTTCATTCCATTCTGTCTTCATGCATTATTTTGTTGACACACACACACACACACACACACACACACAGACACACACACACACACACACGCACACGCACACACTCACACACATAAATATGCTCCACAGAGCTCTTGCTATAATGCTAATCCAAGTGCATTATTCCGTATGAGACAATGAATGGAGGTGTCCCCAGTGAAATAGTACACCTTACTGGCTAAGGCACATTAAACGCCGTTAGACACAGATAAACACATGCACACGCAAACACCCACACAGCTTCATGAATACACATCCATTTGCCCTGCAGGAGACATGCACTCAAACTCAGTGCCTAACAAAACATTCATGTACTGGGCACAACCAGAAGAGATTGACGATGGTGGGGGATATGGGTGTGTGGCCCTGGGACTCTAAAATGAGTTGTATTCCTCTGTGAAAAGGGAAAACAATTGGGACCAGGCATTTTTATGATCCTTTCATACTCCCTGAATACTGGAATAGAGAAGAAGTAGCCAAGGTCAGAGGCAGAATTCCCCATTCTAATACAAAATGCTGTTCGCAATCCAGAGCAAGAGTCAGGGATTAATTTAGAGATCCATTCACCACGCCTGTGAATGGGAGAGAGAGAGAGAGAGAGAGAGAGAGAGAGAGAGAGAGAGAGAGACATGACAGAATGGACGAGTGGAAAGGAGAATGAAGTGAGGTGAGTGACATAAGAGAGGGGAAGAGAGGGAATAGAGGAGAAGAGAAAGAAAGGGGAAAAAATTGAGCATCAGACCAAGGAGGACTGAGAGAAAATAATGGAAGAAAAGTGTTTCTGCTTGTTTATGTTTGGCCTGCAGAGAGTGGACGAGCTTCATTTTTCAAGCACTCCTCCTCTTTTAAGGCCTGGTCCCAGCCTGAATATGGTGCATATGGGAGCATTATAGCAAGAGCTGTGTGCAGCATATTATTTTGTGTGTGTGTGTGTGTGTGTGTGTGTGTGTGTGTGTGTGTGTGTGTGTGTGTGTGTGTGTGTGTGTGTGTGTGTGTGTGTGTGTGTGTGGCCGTACACACACACATGCATATGTCCTCATGTGTGCCTCTATGTGTGCCTGTGTGTCGAGGTTTATTAAAATATGAACGTGTATAAGCTGGAATTCATGTTTCAATCTTTGTGTCAGAAGGACAAGAGATTTAAAAGTGAGTCGATACCCTATTCAAGAAAAAGGAAGAAAGAGAGGAGGCAAAAAAGAAGTGATAGAATAGAAGACAGAATGGATATCAGAGAGGATACATGGTAAAGGAGAGGGGAATCCGTAAAAGTGCATTTAAAAACATGTTGACAGTGACACAAGACAGTGAATTTTCCTTCACCCGCTCTAACATGTCTCTGAAGAGGGAGAGCTAGCTTTGGTAAACCTAAGAGACTACTGAGTCTGCTATAAAGGCTCTACCTGCCCCCCTTGTTTCAATAGGATTGTTGTGTTTTGATTACTTTTGACCTCTCTGAGGAACCGTCCCCTTATCATGGCGGAGAGGTTTGAGTGTCCTAATGAACTTGAGAGCTGTGTTGTCTGGTGCTCCAAGTAGGGTCTCCCATGGCAAATAAGTCTCAGGCAAGGGATGAGACTAAGAATGGTTCAAGAAGACTCGATGAAACGTCAAGAAAGAAGTGACGCTGCCCTGCACGGAGGAAGCCTGGGGCCCTCATTTGGAGCCAGGCTCAGACGGAGGGCCCATCAGTGAGCCCCTGGTTTCTGAGTTTTCCACGGAGCCCAGCCTGGCATAGCCTGAAAAAAACAATGTGGACTCTTCTCCATCCTGTGGACCCACCACCTACAGTAAGAGCCACTGAGGTCAGGTGCACTATCAGACATGTAGCAGTGAAGGCAGAGCATCTCGACAGACTCAAGCAACAGAGGGTGACTTCGGGAGTATTGAATGTTACCTCTTGTAGGGATGAATGAGCTGGAGCTTGTGTGGGAGGTAGAACGCTACCAGTAAGATCTGGTGGGTTCAACTCTACACACAGTCTTGGCTTTTGAACCAAACTCTTTGGTAGGGGTTGGACTTTCATCTTCTCTGGAGTTGCCCGAGGTGAGAGGGAGTGGGCAGGTGTGAAGATAATCACAAGTCCCTGGATGAGTCCCACTGTATCACAGTTTACCCATGGAGACAAGAGGGTTGCCCCCTATGCCTTGGGGGGGGGCTCCGACTGTTATCTATGCCTTTGCATCAAACAGGACTTCAGAGCATTTGGGCTTGCTGGAGACCCTGAGTGGAGTCCTGTATGGGGCTCCTGTAGGGGACTGTCATTTTACTGGGATATTTCAATGCACGTGTGGGAGTGATGGAGACACTACGAGGGGAGTGATTGGGAGGAATGACCTCCCTGATCTGAACCTGAATAATGCTTTATTGTTGGACTTCTGTGCAAGTCATGGATATTCCCTAATGAACACCATGTTTGAACATATGGATGCTCATAAGGGCAGATGGTACCAGAGCACCTGAAGCCAAAGGTCAATGATTCATGTTGTTATCGTATCGTCTGATTTAATACTGCATGTCTTGGACTCTTGGGTGAAGAGAGGAGTGGAGCTGTCAGCTGACCGCCATCTAGTGGGTCAGGTGGAGAGGGAAGCCTCAGGACAGACCCAGTATGCTCAAATGTATAGTATTGCTGAACTGAGAACACTTGGAGGAGACCAGGAGTCCAGGAGACCTTCAACTCCCACTTACAGCAGAACTTTTCTAGCATCCCTGTGGAGGTTGGGGACATTGGCCAATGTTCCAAACTTCCACTGCTGTGGCTGTGAGGTGTGGTCTCAAGGTCATAGGTGCCCTAAGGGGTGGTGACCTATGAATTCCCTGCTGCACACTAGCAGTTAGTGAAGCTATCCGACTGAAGAAGCAAGCCTTCCGGGATAAGGTGTCCAGGGAGGAGTTTGGAGAAGGCGTGGAGAACGATTTTAAGTCGGTAGTAAAGAGCTTCTGGAAAACTGTGCAGCACCTCAAAAGGGGAAAAAGGGGAGCCATCCAAGCTGTTTATTGTAAGGATGGGATACTGTTGAACTCAACTGAGGATGTAATCGGGCGATGGATGGAGCACTTTGAGGAACTTCTTAACATGACTAACCCACCCTCTAGAATAAAGGCAGAGCTGGAGGAAGGTTACAGGATCGATCCCCGGTCCTCCATATGTAGCATGTCAAGGTACCCTTGAACAAGACACCTAACTGCTCACTTGATGTACGTCGCTCTGGATACGTCTAAATGCCTATAATGTAATGTCATAATGTCATGTGCATTACGTACACTAGGAATTTGGTTTGGTGTTGGAGATACACTAGAGAAGCAAAGGCCAAAAGTGTAAATGGCCTGTTCTAAGAGCTATTCAAAGTGTACACTTAGTTGCAGAATAACAAGGGAAAAACATTATGCACTCCCAGAGCAGAGACTGAATGATACTGGAAGGATTATATGGGAAAAGGAGGCATTGCGCAATATCAATGCTAATGCCCATTGGCCAGCAGACCATGGCCATATCACAGAAGAAGAACAAGCTATCATCACAGTAACCAGCACCCGACAACAAGTCTCAAACATGAAGAGCTGGACAGCATCAGCTCCTCACATGATTCATGCCTACTGGCTAAAGAAATTAACAGTACTCTATAAACGCCTGTTGACAGATGAACGAGCTGCTAACTAACATCAGGGTCTCACACTGTACAGCTAACACAGGGGAGAACAAGTCGGATCATGAAGGATCCCTACAAGGGCGAAACATCTTCAA
>OMLC01103736.1:0-10703 GCA_900302585.1 Regalecus glesne | reverse complement strand
CATCAGAGGGGTAGAGGTGCTGTTAGAGAGTGAATTGTAAATCCAATCAATACTGAGCAACTGAAGAGGCTGGAGCGCCTTAAGTTATTTTCTCAGTCAATTGGCCAAAGATAAGTGGCTGGAGAGGAGTGAGTGAAAAGGTCTTTGTTCCCATCATAGAGAGGCCAGAGAGAGGAGATAAAATGATTGCATACACGTTCAGAAATAGATGTCCGGTTTAACTTCCCCACTACTGACTCATGAGACGGGAGATGACACAGTGTGACTATTTATATGCACATGGAAGCTCAAGTCCTGTGTTTGCGTGTACGTGTGTGTATGTGTGTGTTTGTGTGTGATTTGTCCGAGTCTAGACTTCATTTTCCTAACTGTTTTGCTGTGGTCCACATGTGTTGGCCAGACAAATAAAGTCAAACCTTGTGCCAGTGGCACCGTGTGGACGGGGCCACAGGGGCCGTTGCCCTTCGTGCAAAATTTGTAGCGGTGGAAAATTTCCAAAGCTAAAAAATAAAGCAGCAATAATTCAAACTAATGCGTCCTCCTACTCACACAGAGAAACTCCCAGTGTTACCAACACTGGGAGTTTTTCAACATGGTGGGCAAATCAATATGGCCATGTAACATTTTACAATATTGTAAGGGGGCACAATACTAGCTTTGTCCCAGGTGCTGGCAACCCACGCCACCATACGGCCTTGTGAAGTGCTGCGACCCAGTAAAATGGGCCATCACACACCACCTGGTCCAGAACCAGCGCTCCGTTGCTGCTGTGGAGCTCTGCTTCCTTATCTCCGTCCTCTCTTGTCTTCTTCGTGGCTATGCCTCACTGCTCCGTGTATTAATTGCCGTTTTTTAAATCTATAGCTGAGTTTCGTATGAATAGTTAAAAGCCAGTGACTCAGAACTGCAGTGGGGTGAGGAAGTGAAAGCCTGGACCCCTTACAGAGGTGTTCCAGCCCACCGACAGCCATCTGCCTGCCGACTGGAGGAGGAGGCAGGCAGGTTGGAGCTGCATTGGCATGAAGCTGGCAGTTTGTTCAGCGTTGTGGAAATCCTCCTGGTTTTTCACATGGCTTCACGTGTCCAGTCTTTCCTTTTCTAAAGTGTAAGGAGATGTTGGGCAGGATTTCTTCAATATCAGGGAAAATTCACTACATTCAATGTGCTTGAAAGCTTGCTCCATTTAAATTGGAGCAAGCTTTCAAGCTTCCATTTTTTTGCATCATGTTTTTCAATGAATAAGCCCCAAGAAGAATTATAGTTGTACATTACAGATGGATGGTTTGATAGATGGATGGATGGGTAGGAGGTTGAATGGATGGACAGACGGATGGATGGAAAGACTGATAGATATAGATTGTGGGTACATAGATAGATAGATCGATAGATCGATAGGTAGATAGGTAGATGGACAGACAGATGTGCATAACATGCATCAAAATACAAGTTGACCTCTAAACATCTAAATACATCGTATGCTAAAACATAGGTTCCCCTTCATTCATAGAGCCTCCTATTGTTAAGACATTCACCACAGTCGCTGCCACACACCACAGGACGTGCTTAAGTGAGACATGACATGTACTTGAAGTTGCTGTCTACACGGATGTGCTAAATGGCCTCCTGAACAAGGGCAAACTTTGTTCAATTGTGTTGCATTTCGGGCTACTTCATTAAACTTGATTAGACTTTAAATGAAGCTTCGACTGTCGGTTCCCAGATTAGAGGATGGTGATGTGCATCTGCAACATGTGTGAGCGAGAGAGGGGGAAAAGAGGGAAAGCACAAACACACACACACACACACACACACACACACACACACACACACGCTCAGACAGGAGCAGCAACACAGATACTATTGAACAGTGGAGGAGAGGAGCCTCTTTTTCCATGCCAGTCTATCTTTGGTTACATGGTGAGCAGCCAGGGTTGGTCAATATTTATAGACTCATAATAGCATGTTTTATGTGGATATCTGCTTTCTTAGTCTGGCTCTTCTCTCTCCCTCTGAGGCTTCCCCTCATTTTATCTGCTTTACCCACTCACTCTCTCTTCTCAATTATGTCCCGTCTTCCCATCCTTCCCATCTGATATTCCTAGTCTCTCTCCCCGTGGCTGCCGAGCCTTTGTGGCTACAGCTAGCTCCCCGGTGTTTTTGTAGTGGGTGCTTTCAAAGCTTCGTCGTTTCCGGATGTCTTAACTACAGTTGGTATTTTAGCCCATCAGTGCTTAGTAATGACTGAACTGCTTCTCTCGCTAAGCAGGGGAAAATTGGTCTGCGTTCAGTGTCACTGTGTTTTGTTTGTCAACCCGCTGCCTTTTGTGCTGTGGCATCAGAACGGTGGCGTGGGGCCTGGCAACCCCTGAAGAGTTTGAGCAAACAATGACAGCAACAACAACAAAAACTCATCAATAGGCGTGAAATTACAAAAACTCTCTGTTGGTGGTGTATTGAAAGGAACGATGAATACAGTCGAGTGTTCCAATTTAGACGTCAAATTGGGTTTTAATTTCATGTCAAATTTGACTCCAGTGGCTGTTTTGTCATGGCGGATGGTGTCGCCCTGTGGCGATGAGCTGAGGCGAGTCTTGACTAGGCCTCTACAAGGAAGTTGTAGAGGGCAGAGATGAAAACTAAAAGGAAGGCAAGAGAGACAAATCACTTCAGTCAAAACTCATCCGCCAGATCAGTGGTTTTCAAAGTGGGACCCATGGCCCGAAGCGGGGGGGGAGGGCATGAAATAATTTACTGTAAATTATAAAATTGGCTGGCTAGTGAGCTGAAGATTGGTGTTTTGATTCACGGCTCTTTCAGAAAGTGGTTCAACGTGTCCTTGAGCAAGACACTGAACCCCTCCCCTAAATGCTCCCCGGGCACTGTAGCTGCCCACTGCTCCTATACAACAGGATGGATTAAATGCAGATGACACATTTCATTGTAAGAATACAATGACCACATTAAGTGGCTGTCTAGTACTCCCACGTTAGCTTTAGATTAATAGAAACTCTGATTTGACTGTGACACATCACATCAGTCTATGCGTACAAATAGTTTAAACGTGTGCTTTATCATCGATACAACTACGGGGGCGGTCCTTGAAAAACGCTTCGCCTGTAAGGAGTCCCTGACCCCAAAAAGTTCAAGAACCCCTGCACTAGATCACAGCCTTGCTCTCAGAGACAGAAAAGCAGTAAAAGGTGATGCTCTTGTAACCCGATGAGGAGCAATCCCAGACCTGGCGGTCAGCCAGGCAGACACTGGGCCTCCCCATGCAGACATTGAGGCAAAGGAGCAAGTGGAGCGACACGGGGGTCATATGTTTTGCAAAAAAACATCCTCAGATCTGCTCAGCATCCCTCACATGTTACAAAGGCACTCCTGACATGCGTTATTAATTAGACTGCAATCAACTGGCCTTTTATCCCACGCATAGAAATTCATTGGAAGATTAAATTAGGGATTTAAGGGATTTGAGAATTGGAAATTCAGGAAGTCATTCGGGGACTTTCTCTTACCGGATATTCGTGTCAGATGTGTGCTGATGAAAAAGAATCTGAAATACACTTGATGAAAAACATCTTTAAACATTGAGCGGGACCGGACTGAAAACCACCAGGAGGAAGAGATAATAGATCTACTGAATAAGGGCAAACACATTTCCTATGCGAGTACGTGGGGAGAAGCTCTAGGCCCCTGACAAGCTTTAAATATTGGGGTGCAGGGGGGACTTCCGGTCAGGTCACACTGCAAATGGCTGCTTGAAACTTGTGCTCTGATGCCCTCATGCATCTTATGTAACTGAATAGTGCCTAAAAGATATGTGTATTTTCTTACAGTATATGTACTTGAAAAATGCTGCCAGGTCTTTATATTTTCTTTTTTTGCCTGTTATGTGACAAATCTTTATGTAGTAAATATGCTGTAACCTATACATCCCTTGTTCCTCTCAAATAGTTGGGGAAACATTTGTGTTGGGGCAATAAGAGGTGATAACATGCATTACAATCTCTGATCTATAACATTTTCCAATAAATAAAGAATTACAAAAAATAAATAAATATTAGGGTGCTGTCCTAGACAAGTAGCATGAAACCAGATTTGGTAGGAAATTATAGTGATTCTCTCTCTCTCTCTCTCTCTCTCTCTCTCTCTCTCTCTCTCTCTCACACACACACACACACTCTCACTCTCTCTCACTCTCTCTCACTCTCTCTCTCACCCGACTGCTCAGTGGGTGGAATGTTTATTATAAGACAATCAAATACAAATACATGGTGAAACTGCGACAAGCCCTTTTTCACGTATCCAGTTTGCCAGCCAATTTTCTAATCCCATATAGTCAACAGATCTGGAGCTCTGCGCAGTTTTACACATACCAGATTTAATGGATGAGGGTTAGGGTAATAAAGGCACAAAGAAAGTAGCTCAGGATTAACCGCTAAATATCACTTGGCAGAGAGGGGTGAAGTCAATTCAGAAAGTAATAAATTACCTCTGAAAGTTGACAAAGGCAAAAAGGAGACGTCTTACTGCTCGGTCCTGCATCGCCAAGTTGACTTTTTATGACAGCTAAAGACTGCTATAAACGAAAATTCACTGAGGTGGCAAATGTTTGGGGGACTTTATGACTAGACTAGGATAGAATAGAATAAGCAAACTATTCATGTGTCAGCAAAAGTTAACAGGAAATCAGTGCAAACTCAAGTTTATATGCTGAGTGTATGAATTGAATGCATTGAATGTAGAACATTAATTTGAATGTGTTTTTTGCCCCTCAATGCCCCTCAATGGGTTCCAACCCAAAACATCTGGCTCATCAGTTTCCAAAGTGTGCACTCTACCACTGAGGATGTTTTATGATGGACAGAATGTAATCGTAGTTCTAAAATGTCCGGGAATAAATTGTGAGTTATGAATAAATAAAAGAAGGGTTGGAAATGTAGAGAAATACAGGGAAATGAGTAGAAGATGTTTCATGTTTCAAACAGTGGCAGAAATTGAAAATTAAAACAGTCACAATTAGACATAAGAAGACAAAATATGAAACCTCCAAGGTACTTTAACTGGCATAGCTCTCTAATGAGCCACCCCTCAATGACCTTAACGTTTGAACACTTACAAACCATCCAAGGGTAAAACCGGAGAGCTTTCTACCTTTCTACAGGCTTGTCTCGAAGCCTCTGGGAATTTGACTTGAAACAGGAAAAAAAACTACATATACGACATCAAAGTTGAGTGTCTCATTAAGCATCCACAAAACTCTAAATGAAAAGAAACATCCACCGCTGTTGGAAAACCTAGTTAAGAAAATGAGCTCACACAGTTTCTCAAGACTTTGTAGGCATGACAGATTAGGTCTTGATTGACATTTCCTTCAGTTCCGTCTCAGTTCATCAGTTTATTAGCGTGTTGATTTTCACGTCGATGGAATTGGACTTCGGTTTCAAGGCTGTCACAGGTACCTCACAACACATCGACACAATTATCTTCAGCTATATAGACAACGATTGGCTGCATACAAGAAAAAATAAGAGGTGATAAAGCCCAATGATGCAGGGAGTGTATCAGAGATGTTGAAATGAATGTTAGCAGGTTACTTCCATGCTCGAGGTAGATGGACATGATAGAGCCAATGCTCAAAGTACAATTCAGTATATATAACATATATGGTTAGAGTTTGACGATCTTGAATGTTCATTTGAATGACAGGCTGTGGAGTGAAACCGTTTTTGATATCTGGCTGTTTCGGTGTAGGGTGCTCAGAGAGGGGCAGCTGGAACAGGTTGTGAGCAGGATTTCTCTGGTCTGCAGTGATGTCCCCTGCCCATTTCTTAACATTGGAGATGGATGAGTCCTGAACGGAGGTCAGGTTAGCACCAATGATTTTCTCTCGAGACCTAACTGTCTATTGAAGTCTGTCCCTATCCTGTTTGGTGGCAGGTCCAAACCAGACAGTGATGGATGTGCAGAGGACAGACTGGCTTATTTCAGTGTAGAACTGAGTGAGCAATTCCTGAGGCAGGTTGAAATTCCTCAGCGGATAGAGAAAATACATCTTCCACCTGGACTTTTAAATGATTGTTTTCATGTCCACTGTCCACCTTCGGTCCTGGGAGACTGTGGAGCCTGGAAATCTGTAGGTTTTCACCACAGATACCCACGCTGTTGAGTATAGTGAGCAGGCAGTGTTGGGGGGGCTCCTCCTGAAGTCCCCCTATCATCCCCACAGTTCCGAGCATGTTCAGCAGGAAGTTTGTAATCCTCTGACAGATGGGGGCTGGTACAGTAAGCTGGGAGAGTATAGAGCGGAGGATATCTGGGATGATATGGAATTCTGAGCTGAAGTTCACGAAGAGGATCTTTGCGTATGTTGAGATGTTGGATGATACGCTGAGATTAATAATAATAATAATAATGATTCCCTTATCAGTCCCGCAAGGGGAAATTTGTTCTCTGCATTTTTGACCCATCCTATTGTATAGGAGCAGTGAGCTGCCAACATATGGTGCTCAGGGAGCAGTTAGGGGTTCAGTGTCTTGCTCAAGGACACCTCGACATGCTGTATGCAGGACCGGGGATCGAACCTGCAACCTTCCGATCGCCAGACGACCGCTCTACCCACTGAGCTATGCCGCCCCCCAATGAAAGGAGGGATGCAGTTCTTCTGTCACAATGGAAGAAAAAAGAGGAAGGGAAAAACAAAAGTCAGGAAACAAAGGCACCCCAGTCTACAAACAAAAGAATCGAAGCTGTGTGTGTGTGTGTCTGGTGGTCTAGAGAAACGGCCTTGATAGGAACAAACTTTGGCCTCATCTGCCCTGCCCTCTGCACAATACTACCATTATAATATTTTACATGCGTGTGTGTGTGCGCGCGCACACACACACAGATATACAAACGACTAGTTCAGCTGCCTACTCACAACAATGTCATACACACTATGAATTAGGGAGAGCAAGCAAGCACTGCCCAGACCGGGACCAGTCTTTTAACTGCTCAAGTATAAGTTTATTAATCCCCATAAGGAAGGTGCACTGTACAACCAGTGAAATGGAAAAAGATGTCTTTGGGATCAATTTTGGGCCGCGGTAGCTCAGGGGTGCAGCCCGTCCTTTGAGAGCTTATGAGCCCCATGTCACGGGTTTGAACCCGTCACAGGAAGTCAGGAAACGTATCCAGCCTTCATCCCCTACGCATGCCCCGAGATGGACTGGTGACCTGTCCAGTCTGTCCCTGCCTTTGACCCCATGAGCACAGGGACTTGGGCTCCAGCATGGTCACACAACCTGCCTTCGGCTAAACGGTTGATAATAGATGAACAGATCGATAGGGTCACTTTTTACTGACGAGTCCTTTTCGCAGCACTTATTGCCAGAGAGCTTAAATGGCATCACACTGTGCAAAACTAACCGTTAGAAAAATGGAAAAAGAAAAAAAAAAAGCTTCATTACCATCTGCAGGTTTGTCATCAATATTCTGAAACCACCTCCTTTTGCCTGCTGCTACTAGACATGTCATTGTTTTAGGTTTATGCAATGCCTACCCAACCTTAATATACTGTTGTATACAAGCCTCAGGTTTGTTTTGGGGCATTTTTCCCTCAGTAGCAGCTGACCATAATCATAAGTCCAACTCCTCCCTCTATTATTCCTGATCTGGACCGGAGAGAAGTGCCATGTCCATTGAAGTTAGCTGTACTGGTATTTGCCCCAGCTCAGACCGTATCAGGTTTTCACCACAATTCCCCCCGAAGTCCGATTGGAAATGTGACCAAAAAGGCTGTGAGCAAAGCTAGAGTCTTATCTCTTTGGGAATGGGGTCACAGACATAGAGGTGGATAATGACCAACTTTTTTTTTTTTATTGCAGTTCTCTGTTCCATGTAAAGGCAGTTCACTGCAGATGGCTAGCTGAAATCAGCTCAGACCCAACAGATAACACAGGCATTACATGGCTCACTGGCCTCTCATCTTCCAGACATAGTCCTCGGTAAGGAGTGCCCTGTCCTCATAGCAACAACACACTCCCAAACATGCCTCCATGCCCTCCAAACAGAGTGGCTTGTTAACTCCACAGGGGACATATCTCCCTATTTCTCTTCCATTGTCTCAAAGTCTAATGTAGACCTCTGAAGGAAAATCAGAATCATTTTCATCTTCACAATTTGTTTGGACCTTCCGCCATTTTTCATAACCTGTGTCTATTGCTTCATCAGTGGCTTCATTAGAGCTTCCTCAGAAAATGTAATTCCTCAGTGACTGAATAGCATGACGAACACTAGTCAAAGGCCTTGCCAGTCATCAAAAGACAGCTGATAAGGGCTGCAAGTATCAAAACCACATGCATAGTACCGAAAATTGACACGGGGCATCGAGGGCAGTAGTGTCCAGAAATGTGTCATGGAGGATCAGAGTGCTGCCCAGGCTCGACACCAGCCAACCACAGCAGATGATAGACAGACGGAGAGGAATGAAAGGAGAGATGAGTGCATTGAGGTACTACGTGGTCATAGAGTGGTGCTTTGCTGTGTTGATGGTCATCAGGCCAGATGGGATGGATATGATGCTGGGAGGAGGATGAGGTGAGTGAAACTAGATAGATATAAAGTAAGCATGGGGAGGATCATCTCGTTTCACAAAACCGAGGCAAACAGTGAAGATGGCCGAGGCAGGGAGGCCTTACAGAGGGATTCTCAAGACTTTACACACACGGCTGAAGCCTGTATTGCTGGGGAGCGGTTTGAGACTTAGGGTGGTGATCCGAATGTGTTATATGCGGTGTGTGAATCAAAAATAGGCAATCTCACAACATCAAAAGGCCTTACCGGTGAAAAACACAGAGGGGGAATCTGGTCCTTCGAACAGTCCTGCTGTCTTGGAGTCGAAACGCAGCCAGAGCCCAACAGCCAGCACTCCTGTACCTGCCAGCTGCCAACACACACACAAACACACACATAAAGAAAAGAACGTGCATTTTGACAACACAAATAACAGACTTCTACTAAATGAAGACAGGATTTGTCCTCAGCCCGTTCCCCTGATTCTGTGAGCTCAAGTCAAGAGAACGGAGGTTTGCCACAAATGTAAACAGCAGCATGTGACTGAGCATTTGGCACAGCCACAGTTCTTCCTGGTACGTTATGGTAATCGACTGCGACTCATCTGAGACCGATGCCACAGAGAGGCAGAACAACAACAACAGTGCAGCTCACAAATGACAAGTAAGATAGTCATTTGATCCTGGCGTCTCCATTCCGTTGGAGATCATGTGTACCATCAAGATAAAACCTGATGATGCTAAAGACATGGTTGTTTTTTTTAAAAAAGCATTAGAACAATACCAGGAAAGAAAGGACCGGACTATGCCAGGTTGGAAAACAAAACCAACATGGCTTCACAACACACACAGCCATGGCATTGGACCACCTCATGCTTCCCAGCAGGAGCATCCAACACCTGTAAGACATGATATTGATGCCATTTAAACTCACCAGATTAACTCCCCTACTCTTTTACCAGTATTAGCCAAGAGGAACAACCACGTTACATTTAATCCTTCCCGTCTCCTTTCTCTGTATGGGATCTGACAGGAGCTTGGTAGACTCTTAATGGGTGCGACCATGATGAGTTGGCACTACGATGCCTTGGTTTGTCCTTCCCTCCAACTACAGCTACTAAAAAATCATCATTTATCAATCCATCCGTCCATCATTGACCGAGTGTGTGTGTGTGTGTGTGTGTGTGTGTGTGTGCACATGCGTGCGTGCACTCTCCAATACTTCGCGGAGCATCTCCGTTAGAATGCTAATGTTAGATTAGCCTCAGGGGCTTCCACCATCCTGGCTGCCCCCCCTCCCCATGAGAATTCAGCCAATCACGCATGACATCATTCCTCCCTTTCAGTCCACTCACTGCACATTTCCAGCGGCCCTGACCCCATGAGCCTCCCCTCTCTCAGGGAATAAAGACGCCCAGCGCTCACAGGGAGTGGGAACACGTTCTCTTTGACTCGACCTTCCCTTTCATTCCGGTTCTCTATGTGAAAGCCTCTGGGGCTCCTTCAGACCTCCACCTTTCACTCTCTGATGTCAACTGAACTCGTCATCTGCCGGCTGTGGGGTGAGTGGGCGATGTTGGGGGTCCCTCTCAGTAAACAGGGATGAACTTGAATGTGGGGGGGGTCGTCGGTCAGGGTCCGACATTTGAGCACATTCCTCAACCAAGGCCCCATTTTATTACAATCCCAGTGGCGTGCTGGAATCTAGTGACCCACCACTGCTGGACCCGTGGCCAGCGTGCCTGAACTGGTCCGGGACTAAAGCAGGAACCGTGGAGGCCGTGGTTTAGTGCAGGAATCTCAGCACCACGTCACTCTGTTTGCCGGACACCATTCTGCATGTCCGAGTCCGGTGCTTGTGTTTCCGGGCCTGGGCAGAGTGGGTTAAAATGGAGCTTCAGGTAGAGAAGGGACTCCGGCACTTTGGCAGATATAGACACATCTCCTCCCCGCTCTAATGAAAGACAAACAGCATGGCTACATGAGAGGTATGAGAGCCGCTGTGTGCACAGCCGCCGATTATACACGCCACACTGCTCTGCATCCACTACCCACACTTCCCTCTGTTTGTATATGGAGGTCAGAGGTCGTCCTCTGTACACACCACACTGTGGGAGTGGGATGAACATGTCCATGTGTGGTTGG
>OMLC01103734.1:23919-34190 GCA_900302585.1 Regalecus glesne | reverse complement strand
CACATGTGCATACATACAGACACACACACACACACCCACACACACACACACACACACACACAAACATGCACAATTGTTTCCCATTGTGTATGTGGCAGGTTGAAACATGGCAGAGTCTCAAGGCTCACTATGTGTCAGCACAGTCCTTCGAGCCCAAAGGAAAACAACTGTACTTACAAGCTAGATTATGACAAACACATGGTCTGCATAAGTATACCCATGTATGAATCTATGTGTACAGAACATGTATGGGTTTGCATTTAGTGCACTTGTGTGTATGTGCATGTACATGCACACTCTGACTAATGAGTGAGAAACAGCCTTTCAAGCAGCTTGACTCCTACTCATTACCTTGACCCTGTGATTATCAATGTCTCTCACCAGGGGCCCAGCTTCAAAAGAATTTTAGAAATCAAAACTGATTATTCTGTGAGCCATTTTGTATACAAATAGCAAAAGTTGCCCACATGTTCCAAAACTTGCTGATATGTAACTCTGCAGCTAGTACTTTTTCTTTGGCATGAAACTCAGGCTTACCAAAACATATGAATCATCAAAACTAATTACATGTAGCTTCTCATCCTGGACCAGGTTCTATCATAGTGATTATCTTGTCATATGGGGCCTGAGATCCTGAGTAAAGTCAGGATCTCTCATTTGAAGCTAAGTAAATGAAATATAAAAGTTTATGTGCAACTGTACATTTTGTTGGTTAAAGAGCATGACGCTAATTTTTCACTGTCCTGCAACAAATGCCGATCTAGATAAAATGCAAAAGGCCGCTCCTTAGCACCAAGAAAGGTAATATTTTATTCAGATCATTTAATGGGGGCTTCTCAATTTGACCTTTAAAGTTAGCAGCAGCAAAATCAGTTATTTTTCTATGGTCTATATTTTCCTGTTTGATATTCATCACAAAAATAAAAGATAAAGGAAAAAAAAAGGACGCCTCAGTCTGAAATCGATTTGTTATCCTCTTTCAACAATGGACGACATGGCTGAGTAGGTCTTCTGGTATTCGGAATATTGCAGGTTCAAGCCCCGGACCTGCATAGAAGTGTGTCTCTGAGCAAGACATGGTTCGGTTCTCCTGATCCCTTTGCCCTGTGATGGACTGGTGACTCTTCAAGGGTATATCACCCTGCCTTTTGCCCAATGAGAACTAAGATAGGATCCAGTTTCCCCACAACCCGACATTGGATAAGCGGTTGACAGCGTTTCAGTGGCTGAAACTACTACCTCATCCCTCTTACCCCCGCCCCCTTTCCCACACATGCACAAACGCACACAGAGGCATGCGGGGGGGTATCCTCTATACCCCATATAGCCTGGAAATTGCATTGATTACAAATGTGAAGTTTAAGCAGTATGTCTCAGATAGCATATAGACAAATTTAACAGATTTACATTTTTGATGAATCACATCAAAGAGAAGTGGGTAGAAGAGGGCGAGAAAAAAAAGAATTATCCATCTATCCATCCATTCATTACCAAGCACGTATCCAAAGTTCATTGGGTGAGAGGTGGGGAAACATCCTTAACAGTTCACCATTCCATCCCAGGACAATGATCAAGGGCTTTTCAATACAGGACAGTGCAACATTTCTTTCCTGCACATATGCACTATACTCGTATTTTCTTTTAGAATATTTCTCTAGAATATGCCCAGTTTTTCTGTGGAGGAAATATGCCAATGCAAAGTTCTTATCTTGACCTTGGTGTGATAGGGTATAACCAGACTAATGTAACAACTGTTTTTGGGCATGAACAGAGTTCCATAACCATAAGAGTATAAGCATGTTATCATTAAGGGAAGATACGAGACAGCTGTAGTTTTAATGAGCAGGGCTCCCAGGCTGGGAGAATACATTTAGGCAACTCTGGTTCCTTGGCTGAAAAGTTTAAGAACCTCTGGTCTTGTCTTTTGTTGCTTGTTGGCCTTTTAAGTTCCCCGGGTGGGCTGAACATCTCTAAAAGAGCTCTCTGTCTAGATGTCCATTGTATTGGTGTTATGTATTTAGCAAAAGCCTCTTACTGGACCTCCCTCTCATACTTTGGCCCTTTAGGTTAGCCACAGTGTGCAGATCATCTCATTCTCTGTGCTCTAAAGTTCTTTATTGTTTTGATATCATGTAGCCAGCAAGGAGCTAAAGCCTCTTATGGTAGCAGTGCACCCCATGTGTCACAATGAGTAAAAACATCTCTTTTGGATCTCTTTGTGGCGGTCTACTTTGCTCCTCTTCACACAGCTCTCATGTTGCCAGAGCCTCTTTCTAGTCCCTCACAGGTTGACCTCCTATAGCAGACCATTGTTGATGACTCACTTAGCTTGGCCATTTAATTCAGCCTAGCCTTTTTTAAATTGCTGGGTATGGTTTCCAACTTGAGAATTAAAGATCCTTACCAAATCTCACAAAATACAAAGTTAATGCAAAAAGATTTTTTAGCATGAGTGTAGAATAAATGCTGCTCTCCTGTAATGGCAGTTACATTGTGGCACATTTATCCAATGATGACATGATCAAGCGTCCATCAGTGGTAAATATATTATCGCTACTATGGAATCCAATACTGGTTTTGTTTTTAATCATAAAAGTTGTTCAGATGATAGTTTATAATATAGATAGTCACCCCCTACTTCACTATTTCTTAATGGTATCCACCATAGTGATGTGTATGATGTTAGTTGGAGAAATACATTGTGCCCATGGTACTCACTATGATTATTTTGGTGAGGTGTCACACTGGAGTTGACTGGATTGACTGACCAGGTGACTTCTTCAGACTGAAGAAGTCACCTGGTGAGTGACGAAACGTTTCTCAATAAACTTCAGATCTGAAATGATTCACCTCTTTTTGTGATTTCAGAAGACTGTTTCAGTGTGATAACAAAATTAAAATTATACAGTTGTGTCTTAAGATGGCTCCCGCCAATTGTTCCAACAGTGCAGTTATGGAACTTGAAATCTTTTTTTTATTGGTGAACCCATTTAGGTGGCTTTAGTAGCTCAGTGGTAGACAGCACATTTTGGGAATTGTTGATCCAAATATTGTGGGTTTGAACCCATCATGGAGCATCAGTAAGGGGATCTAGTCTTAATCTCTCAATTTCCATCTAAGTCCATCTCAACAACATTGGGAATAATCGTGACACAAAACATGGTTTTCCTATCATTCAATATCCATCCATCGATCCATTGTCAACCGTTATCCAAAATCAGGTCGCAGGAGAACTGGAACCTATCTCTGTTCTCATTGGGCAATAGGCAGGGTACACCCTGTATAGGTCACCAGTCTATCACAGGGCAGAGCAGTTAGGGGAACAGTATCTCGCTCAAGGACACCTCAAGACACTTCTCTGCAGGACCGGGGATCAAACATGCAACCTTCTGATGGCCAGGCAACCGCTCCACCCACTGAGCCATGCATCATTGCATCACTCAATGTATATAATGTAATAATTGGGGTAGAGTAAGTTCTCATTCTGGAACTTGATTTATTCTTAACTCTTGGAAAAGACCTTGCGCCTTGAAATATTACATCAAATGAGTTTATGAGCAGATACATTTACAAGCACAGATGATAAACATCCTGTAGCTACTAGGAAGTAGACTCTTTCAGAGTATTGGAGGTGGCTAAAGTATTGCTGCTCAAGGAAGACAATGATCATGAGGATGTCTTTAACAAGGCTCTGTACACTACAGTACCAAGGTGCAACAAAAAGATAAAGCAAAAAGTTGTCAAAAAATCAGTTTTGTTGCACTGTGGCTGGAAACTATTGCAAAAACAATAACGCATTTGAAACTAATGACTAATTAATATATGTTAGAATGAATTCAATCATCTTTATATTGACGATGGGAACCTGGAAAGATTGTTTACATCAATGATCTTACTCTGTTAACAGTCACTGCTGTGTTCATCTAAAAGTATGATGTCTGTGTTTTCCTTTTCTGTCAGGGAATGGAGTAAGTGAACAAACCGTCTGTACATCATATTCATGGTTTGAGACATGACGACAGGCATGGATGCAAGTCCAAGAATACTGGGATGGCATCAAGTACTTAACTTGTATCCTCATCCATAGGGTTAATGGTTGTGTCCGGGAGGGCATCCAATATAAAAGTTTGGCAAATCACTTTATGGTGACTAGGTGTCTGTGTGTTGGTTATATATTTGACCAGTCAGTTGTGGTTCTGTCTTGTCCCATTGTCCCTCTAGCTGTTACCACAGGCGAATACCATGCCCAATATCTCTGATGAGTCAGTACAGTCACCTGCTGTGTATACTAAACCCCATCGGTTAACTAACACGGAAACCTCAGCCCAGCTGAAGCATGTGAGACCCCTAGTGGAGAAAAATATTTCTAAGGGTCCCTGGAACATCTACTGCAACTAGATCCACCTCCTGTTGTCTCAACTATGTCTTGCCACATGGTACATATTGGAATGGTGAGAGAAAGGTTAAGTCTGCATAAATATCCCTCACTGAATTCCAAGTTATCTGTGTAAGTCATTGCACTTTACTACTGGACAGGTGCTATGGTCATCATCAAGTGACAATAATAAACCATCTGTCCATCTATTGTCAACAACTTATCTGTAGTTCTGTCATGGGGGAACTGCAGCCCATCTCAGTTGTCTTTGGACCAAAAGTGGGGAAACACCCTGGAAAGGTCGCCATTTCATCACAGGGCAGAGCAGTTAGGGGTACAGTGTCTTGCTCAAGGACACTTTGACACACTTCTATGCAGATACCAGAATTGAACCTGCAACCTTCTGATTGCCAGACAATCAATCTACCCACTAAATTATGTTGCCTCTGAAAAACAGAAGTTGAGAAATGATAAGAGAAGAGTTTATATATTAGAATTTATATATTAGTCACACGAGGAGAGATTTGCTGTGTTGTAGCAGCAAAATGGAAAGCGGGACAAAGATAGGGAAAAAAAACCTCGGCAGTTCAATTTGAACATGGATATCTTATTGCACACTGATTTAAAATATATGGCTTCCGGTGGTGTAGGGAGTTAAGGCGATGTTAAGCGCATCTCTGCGTCACGGAGCTGGAAGTTCAAATCCCAGCTCCGTTGTTTCCAACCATGGCCGGAGGGGCATAATTGGCTAAGGCTCACAGGGGTATGTGAATTAGCTTGGATAAAGGATTCTATGTCTGCTAGTGTCTCCCACTGGATCACCTGGGTGCTCCCAGTTAAGTGAACGGACAGTACTTTCGCTTCGTTCTCATCCAATGGCCAAGCACTATGCTTTCCCCGCGAGTTCGTGATGAGTAAAATAGCGAGGGCTAGTCATCATGTGACTTGGAAGACTCACGTGCTACACCTTCCTCCTTCCTATCTAGAGGGGCATCAATGTGACAGACCCATAGGCCCATTCTCTCAGGGAATTCGGGCGGTAGAAAAGGGGATTAAAATTGTGTGTCCGCACATACTGTGGGTGGTTGGTGAGGTAGTCCAAACTCCATGTTGTGAGTTGATGGTCCAATCCTGTGTATGCTCCAGCTTGTTCCCCAAAAGTGCAGGCTTTATCATATTTAAACCACTTGATAAATCAAAAAACATGATCCTCACAGTGCTCCAAAGCTTCTCCAGGTGAGAGAGAACTGGGTGTTGGAGGGAGATGACAGCACAAGAGAGAGGCCGGTTTTACGTGTCATAATTAGTCCCCATATTTTAGGGGTGGACACGGACATAGATGGAGCTTGGGGGAATTGAGGCCGAATGCCGTTCCTGATGCCCCAGGTTGGATTCAAGCCACTGCTCCTGGCTTGTCGGTTGCTGAAGCGAGCGCGCTAACCACTACTGTGGGCCCCCAGGACAGCATCATCCACTCAAAAGCCAGCATGATAGGCAAACCACTCCAGGATTTTCATCAGGTGGGACATTAGTGCCACCGGCCTGTAGCTGTTGATGTCCAATTATTCTCTCGCTGAGAGAATGTCTCTCAATGTTTCCTTTTTTCTCAATTTCTATGTATGTGACTTTGGACGAACTTGGGAGACGTGCAATTGGTGCCGCCGTGGTGGTCCAAACTATGATTACTGGACTGTTGTCTTCTACTATTCTCATCTCTTTTACAGGTCATTATCTACCTGCCTGTCCTTTTTTCATGTCAGGATCCCTCCCCACATTGTTGGGGTGGACACAGATATAGATGGAGTGTAGTGAATTAAGACTGGATACCTGTTCTGATGCCCTGTGGTGGGTTTGAACCCATGACACCTGACTTGGAGGCGCATCCTCTTCCATAGAGCTACCATAGCCCCTACTCATATTGGAACAAATAAAAGCCTTAAATCATCGAACTACCAAAACATTTTTCATCTGGGATGAGAGTAATGATGTGCACCACAAATAGCCTAAAAAACATTATTATTGAAGCTTGAAGATAATCATACTTTTCACACATTTTAGTTTGTAATAGTTCGTTATGCTTCATGGATTGATTAAAGCCACAATGGCTAATATTTTCTTCATGGAATGCCAATATCTCACTTTTTTTGTCTCTCTCCTCATCTTTGCATCACTCCTCCCACTGCTGTTTTTGTTTTCCTGTTTGTTGCAAGTTTTCGTGGCAAAATTAAATTGTGGTCCCTGAACATTTCCAAATATCTCACATTATTTGATGTTCCTTAATCTTTATTGTCCCTCCCATAAAGCATATAAATCCTATCTCTTTTGTTAATGAAGTTTCCATCACAGTAATGAAGGCTTTGGTGCATTCAGAGGGGAGGGGCACACGTGCGTGCGTGTGTGTTTGAGTGTGTGCGTGTGTGTGCGTGCGTGTGTGTGTGTGTGTGTAAGTTTGTGTGTGTGTGTGTGTGTGTGTGTTTCTAAAAGATCCTGTTTTATCCAGGGGGTAGTTATTGAATGTTTCATCTTCACATTCACACAAGGTAAACGTGGTCTTAACCCAACAGTTATGTTTATTGCAACATGAGGCAGGTAGCTGAACCCGACATGTATAATACTGAATGTTGAATACATATTTATTAGTTGAATTATTTAGTTGAATCATCTCATATTTAATTCTATTTAGGACTATGTACTGTCTAAAAGGGTCTGGAAGTAAAAGGAATAGAGCGACTATGTGGCTGGACAACAACAAATGATAACATCTTGCCTCTATTTGATTCCCTTCAGGTGAGCAGAAATACAGGATATATACTATAGATAACACAACGATATATAATTTTAACAACAAGAAAAGTATCAAACAATAGTCACAGTCTAAACAAACTCAGACTTCTATATCAGATTCAACAGAGAAAAAGAATGAATTAGCAAGTTATCACACCCCCAAAAACTTCTCTAAGTAGCTCTTTCTCACTTTTTACTGTGGATAAAGCTGGTGCAGCGCCTCTACGCAGTGTCAAGTCCTTCTCAAGATGTATGAAGTGAGCTTACGTACTTAAGTTAGTAAGGGGTGACAACTATTCAGTTTGTTAAATCAGCGTTCAGCTGCTGTTGTTATGAGTCAAGCTGAACACTTGACTGAGCATGATGGCTGGAATGTGGCCCCTTGTGTCATACATTCATCCATCAGGCTCCAGCAGAAAAAAATAGAGCCAGCCGTGTTGACAGCTTGCAGGTAGCCTGGCCATTGAGCTGATTGTGGGGTGTTGAATCTAAACCATTGAATGCTGTTATAGAACTGCTCTGAAATGGCATTTGGATCTACTTAATTAGTATTGAGATGTATTGAGCCGTGTTAAAATGTAGGGACACCATACCGAAACTGGATCTGAAATGTTTTGAGATCCATTGAAGTTTAATTGAGATATTTTAAGCCATTTTGAAATGTATTAAAGAGGTATTGAAGCTGTATTGAGATGTATCAGAGCACAGCTAATTGAAGCTGAGCAGCAGAGAATGTAATGCATTGTCGCTCTAAGGGATTCTCCATACTGCAGCAGCACTGTATTGTGACTAAAAGGGATCTTCCATGGCATTGTGGCTAAAGAAGATTGTCCACGGTGAAGCCATAAAGACCAGCAGCAAAAGGACAAAAGCCATGAAGCAGGAGCACTTGAGCTGCCAGAGGTGATGTAAGTCTGTTCTACTCTGTGTTGTCTGCTTGAGCTCTCTCCCCCAATGGGTGAACAGGAGTAAGATTAAATGTGTCCTAATGTGTGGCCCAGTCTCACCTCCCCATTTAATGTGTGGCCCAGTTCAACCTCTCTATTGAAACTGTGGCCTCGTTCAACCTCCCTATTTAAAGCGTACCTTAATCCAGCATTCCTGTTGTCTGTAATGGGAGGTCCTAATGCTGAGTGGCCAGCCATTAGACAATTATCTGTGTGTGCCCATCAACACTCCTCTGTTTCTGCTGTGTGCCTCTGAAAGAGGCTGTGCCATCTCCTTCATCTTAGGTCACATAAATCATGACATCCTTCAGCCACACACTCAGGCGACCTGTCAAATGGGGCCATCCTGCTCTCAATTCAGTCTATATGTTTCTTCCTATGTCTGCAGGGCTCTAGATGTTATTGAGGGAGCCCAATGGATCACAGTGGTTTTGGTTCTAGTGATTTGGTGTCAGTTGGTCTGCTGTTTGTTTTGTTTTGTTTTGTTTTTTCTTTACAGGTGACCAATCACAGATGCATCAAAATAACCCAAGCAGATAAAATTTGAGAGATGTTGTTGCATCTGCATTTGATGTAATTTATCTGTGCTGTGATATCCTTCATGCAATAAGATTCATGATGAAAATATTGCTATGTTTGAGTTTGGGTTAACCCAAGGTCAGTGTTTCAGATGCTGAGCTGAAAGCATCTAACATTTGCAGAAATTAGAATATGCATAGGTAACAAAGGAATACCAGAGGTTAATATACTTTACCTGATCGTATGTAACACTTCAATAGGGCCTTAATTAGCAGGTCTTATTTCAACCATTGCTTTAAATCAGAAGTGTCCAAACATTTTCCACTGAGGGCCACATATAGAAACAATCTACAAAAGTCTGGGCCACTATTAAAGTTTTAAAAAATCAATCAAATGTAGGTAAATTATGCTTATTTCTTGAATATGCTTAAAGGAGAATAAAAGCAGCCTGCATCACAACTTTCCATGAATGGGTTTTGATTTATTTTGTTTGAAAAAGGGCTGACACACGATCTCAAAATAGTAGCCTGAGATTGCCTCTTAGTCAGGATGGTGATCCCCTTCACAGCCCTGGATAAGGAGGGAAACATAAGGGGATGGGCATATATTTAGCTAGTTATGCACATATCTTATTGGGGTTGTTAACACATCAACTAATGTTTGTTAGAAAATGTTATCAACTTTAATTGAATTTATCAAGTAATTTGGCTTATCAACAGATAAATATTGGGTATTATATATTTCTAACTCACATCACAAAGATGGCTGTCAGTCATTTTGGGTCTCAATCTGCCTTTGTTCAGCATTAACAGGGAAAATGTTTGCTCACATATGTATGTTGAGCTGAAGAGACTCATTATTTTTGTCTGCCGTCACAGTAGAGGAAAATTGGCCTTTTCCAAGCTCTATTAGAAGTCGGGTAGGGAGAAAAGGTGATGTTGATTCTTCAGAGATTTATCACACTGCATTTCCATGAATTCTAATTGCAGACTCTCTTCCACTTCTTCTGCATCCATCAGAAAGGCAGTCGATAATAGCTTGATTTCTTTCTTAATGACAAAAAAGTCTTTGAAGCGTTGACTGAATTATGTAATGAGAGATGTGATCACAGACACATATTTCCACGTTTTAGCAAAAAAGTTGGTCTTTGGAAAAGCACATTTAATTTCGGAAATGTGGGGAAGTGCGCAACATTGAAATAGTTATGTCTCAAAGAGACAAAGCTTCACACAGAATCCTTTTAAGTGTGCATAAAGATGTGGTACAAGCTGGTCTTATCCTTGCAGGCTCTTTTTCAGTGTGTTATGATCTGTAAGATCAACTTGAAATACCAGGTCTACCAACTATAAAGGGTCACTTAGGTCATGAAGAGGTCAGTCCTTCTCTTTCAAAAACTGGTCAATTTCTCATATCAGGGAATAAAACCGCTTCAGCACAGAGACCAGACTGAGCCAGCGCACATCAGAATAATAGAATACGTCCACATATTCAGCATTGACATCAAATAGTGAAGCTTGAAATTCTCTGTGGTAGAGCCCTTGTGCTTGAATTATGTTGACAGTTTTCAAAACTGCATTCATCACATTATCAAGCTGGACTGTCTTGGCACAGAGGCAGGGACAATTGTAGGATTTTTTATATAGGGG
>OMLC01103734.1:4782-22433 GCA_900302585.1 Regalecus glesne | reverse complement strand
CTTTCCTCACGGCTCTTCCTCTATTTCATCCTGTCCATTACGCCTATTTTGATCTATGCTAACATAGAATGGCATGTAATTTAGGATTTTTGGATTTCCTTATCAATCCCACAAGGGGAAATTTGGAATTTTCTGCATTTTAACCCATCCTATTGTATAGGCACAGTGAGCTGCCACCATATAGTGCTCAGGAAGCAGTTACAGGTTCAGTGTCTCGCTCAAGGACACCTCATCATGCTTGTTGCAGGACTGAGGATCAAACTTGCTCTAGCATCCGTTGTACCTTGACCCTATGCACTCGTTGTGCGTCGCTCTGGATAAGAGCGTTTGCTAAATGCCTGTAATTTAATGTAATGCAATGACTGGGGATTGAATCTGTAACCTTCCGATTGCCAGATGACCACTGTGTCCATTGAGTTACCCAAGGAGCACGATTGACAGCACTGTGATCAAACGTCGTTGGGCATTTACTAATTGACAGCACTCCAGCCTAATGGCATTCGAGGGACACCAGGGGTGGGCTATCAGGTTTTAGAGGTTGCCGGCGCCACCCCATGCCCCCTTGCAGACATGCCCCTGCACAGGGGGCTCCTTGGTGGATGATAGAGTGCATTTTAGATACCTCACCTCAACTCTCTTGCACCTTGGGACACACAATTAAGGTTATTCCTTTGCACTCACCTGTCATAGCTAAAGCCCCATCCATTGTAACTTTGCACAACTTGTCCCATTTAAGTTCCATCTTAGTAATTGCATCTGAGACAGCTTCAAAAATATCCATACTGTTATTGTGTCCTTCTGTGCGGTGTCTGTGGTATCTCTGCTCTCATCACATGCAATCAAATAAAAATCAAAGCACATGTTATCTGTTACACTTGATGTGTTAAGTTAGCTGAAAAATCTTTGATTTGGTGCACAATCATGTTTGTGAGGATGCTCACGTTGTTGAATTCTGGCATCATTTTCGGACTCACTATTCCTGGAACTTTAGTGATTCACCTTTTTGTGAAGTCACAATCTGAGAAAGTTTATCATATCGTGCTATGAGTTGAGTTACTTCGTAGCTGGGTATTATAACATTTTTTTGTGTTTTGTTAGCACACAAAAAATAATAATGTTGTTGAGCTGGAAGGCTAGCTCCCGTTTGCTTAATGTTTTCTTCTGGACAGGTCATCATTGTATTGCTGGGCTTGAGCAGTAAGAGATTCAATATCTTGCTCAAGGACACTCCGATACGAGTTCTACAGGGACCAGGATCAATGGCACACAGATTCAACCACATTTGTTGTATGTATGCTACACAATAAAGTGTTATGTCATTTTTATTTGTATAGCCCATTATTGCAAAGTACAAATTCATCTCAGTAGGCTTTACATTAACACAATGTCCTGTTGTTATACCTTTGCATTTGATAAGGAACAACTCCCTTAAAAAATGATTGGGTGAAAAAAATAGGAAAAAACCTCAGAGAGAGCAACAGCAGAGAGATCTCCCTATCTCTCTTCCCAGACAGACAGGCATGAAATGGATGCTGTGTATACAAAATAAAACATAGTTTACTGAAAACAACACCCATACATCAGTCAGTGTGCAATACTGTGTTTAGGAATAAGAGAACATCTCCATAGTATTCTCCTGTTGAGATGAATAAATAAGCTTATTATTTTTTTAGGCAATCTTGTTTCAGTTCCCTCTCTCTCTATCTCCTCCGTCTGTTATGTATCTCTCTCTCTCTCTCTCTCTCTCTCTCTCTCTCTCTCTCTTTCTCTCTCCTTTATTATTGTATTATTCTCTGGAAAGGTGGATCATCTGTCTGGCATAATACCATGTTGGTATGATTACCATGCAAATGTAGTTCATTAGAATATAAACATTATGATGATTTTTAATTAGAATGTAAATGATGATTATTTCTATAAAGACATCACACAGCTGTCACCAGGAGGACTGTGACAGCCAAATGTTTCTTTTTCTTTCACTCCATCTTTCCTTTCTCTTCTGTGTGGCTGAATGGATGGGTGGTCTTTCATTAATCTATAAACTGTTCATCTCTCCTCTCTCGGTGTTTTTGTTCTCTCCATTGTTTACCATGTCCCCTCCTCGTCTCTCTTTTTATCCCTCTGTCTCTGTCCCTCTCTCAACGGTTCTATCTGGGGAGCGGAGGACAACCAGGGAAGAAGATGAGTTCACACACACACACGCGCGCGCGTGCGCACGCACACACACACCTCAAACTGGAATCCCACACAAATTGAATATATTCGCTGTGTGCATCAATTACTCCTGTGCTATTGTTTCTCTAGAACTGAATTCTTCATTAAGCGTTTGCATATTCTGCCAATATCTTCCTCATGGTTAGCTGTGGTTTCGAGAATGGTTGGTAAGCAAAAGTGCAAGAATGACTCAATTTGAATTCCCAAGTTTGATAAAAGCCTGGCATAGTGGGTGGAGCAGTAGACTAGCAATCAGAAGATTAGAAATTTGATCCCAGCACCTGCAGAGAAGTGTGGCAAAGTGTCCTTGAGCAAGACGCTTCTCCTAACTGCTCTACCCAGTGATGGACTGGCGAGCTGTAGAGGGTGTTTCCACCCACTGAGGACTGAGATAGGCTCCAGTTACCCAACGACAAAATTTCGGATGAGCAGTTCAAATGAGCAACTGATAATGGATGGATGAATGGAGTTTGATAATTATGTCTAATTTTGAGCCTTATCAGCAAACCTTTTGGCAGCACTTGGGTAGTGCAGCAGCTAGCACTGTTGCCTCACACCAGAACATCCTGTGTTTGAAAGCTGTCCCAGGTCCCATCCGTGTGAAGTTTGCATGATCTCTCTGTGTATGCCTGGGTTTCATCTGGATGCTTCAGTTTCTTCCCACCATCAAAAGAGCATGCTGAAAAATCCGATACAAATTAGCTTTAATCTATGATCTGATCTGGCATATTGAATAATGACATTTATGTAAAAAGCTGCTCATGGTCCCCTAAAAAAAAACAACTGTTTGCAGAGGTGAAATCTCGGCTGAATCCTATCTTTAGCTAAGAGGATGACCTTGTCTACCCACTGTTCCAAAGTTGTTTTTTTTTAAAAAACTTGATCTTTTCATTTGATTAGGCGACTGACTTGTTTTCTCCTTTTCTTCCTGTTAGCCTTCCTCCTCTCCAATCCCAGAGAACGGGTGGCAACTGGTGTGTTTTCTCTCACAGCTCTGTGCTTCTGAATGGCATTAAACACAGCTGGGCACCTCTAGGGTGAATGGTGAGTTTGGCCAACTTCAACCAAGTGTTCAAGAGATCTTACTAGTCATATGGAGCTCCAATCAGTCAGCAAGGCCTCTGCAGTTCCCCGGGTCTTACAGACTTGCACCAAGAGAGACATTCACTCAAACCAGGACTAAGTGGAATAAGAGATCTGACCAGAAAATTGATAGACTGACTAAATGGAAAGAAAAGAAAGGCCTTGCTCAAGTATCAGCAAAAATATAGTCTTAAATATTCAAATTCTAGATGATGTTAAAAGACCTTTGAAACATTTTTTCTCTCTACCATTCATACTTTGGCTGGCAGGCTGTTCACTGCTGACCTGTTGTTATTTCATCTGGGCAAATGAAAGACTTAACAACCAGCGACTTAAAAGAAACCTACTTTTTCCGTCACCCACTTCTTCTGTCTCTATCTAGTTTACTCTACACACACATACATACACACAAACACAAACACATACACATACACGCTTGCTTTGCAGCATACATTCTGATGATCTGCATTGAGTTGAAGAGGCCACATTTTCATTTATTAGCATCCCCTTTACTGGTACTCATGAGAAGACTGACTCTAGAATCGTCAGGGATTTAGTAGATATATCAAGTATAAATACTTGTAGAGAACTAGTACAAAAGTAGGAGACACTAACTGAGCTAATAGGGTCTGTACTAATAGTGCGTCTTATCTGTGCCACATATTACATTAACATGAGGCATTTTCCATAGCAAGTGGTACAGTCAGCTGGATAACACTGATATGCTGATTGTTCCATCCATCCATCCATTGACAGCCCCTTATCCAAATCCGGGTCACGGGTAGAACTGGAGCCTATCTCCATTCTCGTTGGCCGAAAGACAGGGTACATCCTGTTTAGGTCGCCAGTCCATCACAGGCTAGAGCAGTTAGGGGAACAGTGTCTTGCTCAAAGGCACCTCAACATGCTTCTCTGCAGGTGCGGGGATAAAACCTGCAACCTTACGATCACCAGGCGAATGCCCTACCTACTGAGTCATGCCGCCCCTACTGCTGATTATTCTCAAGAACAATTATTAAAGCCCTGTGTCAATCAATGACTGCTACACGTCAAAGCTGTTACTTGCTCTACATGTTCAGTTCGCTGATTTCTTAAATTTTGTGTTGGTTCATTATTGCTCATATTTGGCAATTATTAACATTAATTAATTTTTTTTAGCAACATGACAAAATGGTACTGATAAGTGGCTTTGTCAAACACCAGTATTGATAAGAGGTACCTGTATCAGCACCTATGAAAAAAGATACTTCTAAAGTTACCCTACTTTAAGCATGCTAAAGAAATTAAGAATGTTTCGGGAGGCTACATGAAGACGGACCTTCAAACTTATTTATGGTTCAAATGTAATGTTGATGATTTGCAATTGAAAAAGTTATGTTGATGCACAGGGAACCCTTGACACATGCTGTCACTCTTTATTCTTTAGGTTCCTTACAACTGAGGGGTACTATAACCACTTTCCAGCTTGAATAAGAAATGGATGCAGAAGATGCAAAATATAATTTATTCACTCATGTCATATATAACCAGCCTGGCTCCATTATCCATGTCTTGCCCATTTCTATATTTTGATTGCAACAAATACAGTGGGGAACATAAGAATCTCACCCCCTGTGGATTTTGTGACTTTGGCCCCTTACAAAGACATAAACAGTCTATACTTTTCATGGAAAGTTCATCTTAACAGTGAGAGACAGAATATTAAAAGAATCCAGAAAAATCCCAGTATATAAATTTGAAACATTTATTTGTGTTTCATTGAAGAAAATAAGTATTTCCCCCCTAGCAAAACATGAATCAGTACTTGGTGGAGAAACCCTTATTGTCAGGCACAGCAGTCAAACATTTCTTGTAGTTGGCCACTAAGTTTGCTCAAATCCCAGGAGGATTTTCGGCCCACTCCTCTTTGGATATATTCTCCCAATGCTTAAGGTTTGTAGGTTGTTGGTTGGCAATACGAGGCTTCAGCTCCCTCCCCAGATTCTCTATAGGATTAAGGTCCAAAGACTGACTTGGCCACATCATGACCTTCTTCTTGAGCCACTCCTTTGTTGCCTAGCCATATGTTTGGGGTCATTGTCATAATTGGAATATCCATCCATGACCCATTTCAGGGTCCTAGATGAGGGAAGGAGGTTCTCACCCAAGATGTACATGGTTTATCTTCCCCTTTATCCAGTGGAGTCATCCTCTCCCTTTAGTAGAGAAACAGCCTCCTCCTTCCAATCCTCCTCTGAATCATTCAGGGGCTCATTGGTAAACTTCAGATGGGCCTAGACATGTGCCTTCTTGAGCAGGGGGAACTTGCGGGCACTACAGGATTCAATCCATCACGGTGTAGTGTGTTACCAATAGTCATCTTGGTGACTATGGTCCCAGCTGCCTTGAGATCATCAACAAGCTCCTGCCATGCAGTTCCTCACCTTTCTCATGATCAGGTACACTTTATGAGGTGAGATCTTGCATCGAGCCCCAGACCGAAGGAGATTGAGGGTCAATTGTTTTTTCTTCCATTTTCTAATTATCACACCATCAGTTGACTCCTTTTCACTAAGCTGCTTGCCAATGGTCTTGTAGTCCATTCCAGTCCGGTGAAGGACTACAATTTTGTCCCCTGAGACAATTCTTTAGTCTTTCCCATTGGGGAGAGGTGGGAATCTGATGACTAGATTGATTCTGTGGACAGGTGTCTTTTATAGAGGCAAAAATTACTTAATTAGAAGTACTAATTAAGTAAGAGGATTAATCTGTGTGTTTCCAGGTCACATAACCGGTCTGTGGGAGCCAGAATTCTTGCCGGTCTGTAGAGGGTGAAATACTTATTTTCCTCAATAAAACAGAAAAACAAAAATTCATATAATGGGATTTTCTGGGATTAAAAAAATATTTTGTGTCCTACAGTCAAGCTTAACCTACCATGAAAAGTATAGACCGTTATTTCTTTGTCGGGGGAGGGGTCACAAAATCAGCAGGAGGTGAAATACTTATTCTCCCCACTGTAACTTAAATATGCCTGACCATCTGTCTTTCCTCTACAACCTCATTGAGGCCGTTTTCCCTGAACCAGAGCCTGGCATTGCTGCTTACCCCTGCCAGCATCTCCTATACTTCCAAGCTGTAACCCAGAGCCAGGAGGTATGTCAGTGTCATCTGTTGCGTCCTCCCACACAGTTATCTCTGGCTCTGACTTCGTGATTGGAGAAGTGAGGTAAAAGGGACAATACTGGAAGGTTCCTCTACGAAGCTAGAAAAATAATATAGTAAGGGTCAAAACTATGTTTGGGCATGACATTTGATCATAGAGCATTGCTAAAACAATGTATTTTATGTTACCTCCTTTATCTGCACTTAATTTACAGTATTATGATACTAGGTTTAAAATTATTTATGAAATAATTTCTGTACTTGTTAGACTAAAGTTTTTTCTCTCCCATACAATAATAACAATTTCTTTGTACCATCACCATGTACCACTATGGGCCATACAAAGTATGGGAGAGATACTGATTGAAGAGAGCTGATCTGCTCCCAATAAATTAATACTAGCCAAAGCTAACCCCACAAAACCCCATATTTCCTTTAGATATTTCTCAAATCCCAGAAATTTGCAGTACTCTAAATGTTATTTCATGTGAGTTTAAGAGGAGCTAAACAATGAAAGAAAGGATTCCCTTTATCAGTCCCGCAAAGGGAAATTTGGATTTCTCTGCATTTTTGACCCAACCTATTGTATAGGAGCAGTGAGCTGCCAACATATGGCACTCGGGGAGCAGTTAGGGGTTACGTGTCTTGCTCAAGGACACCTCGACATGCTGTATGCAGGACCGGGGATCGATCCTGCAACCTTCTGATTGCCGGACGACCGCTCTACCCACTGAGCTATGCCGCCCCTGGAAAGAAAAGAACATAAAGGGAAATTTCACTGACGGTTTTGTGTTTGTGTAGCCAGTAAGTACTACTTATCACTGCTGCCGTTAGGTGTCACCACAGTGGATCATCTATCCCAAGTCAAGTCAAGTCAATTTTATTTGCATAGCCCATTATCACTTTTTTTTAATACCTCAGTGGACTTGGATTAACACAACATCCTGTCCTTTGACCAATAGGGAGAAAAATAGGAAGAAACTCCAGGAGAGAAACAGAGGAGCTTTCTCCCCAGATGGACAGTTGTGCAATCACCTGTTTATGTATTTAGTAAAAATGACTGGATTGAAGTCATAAAGTCCTCACTGCACATCATAATAGACTGACAATTATGTGTTGTCCTACTCAGTCTTTACTTCAGTGCCTATATGTAACAGAATGTATTGTTGCTAATAAACCTCAGTATTGATCTCCATAAAATCCTCCGCACTACTGTTTTTTGAATATCATTTACACCAGCAGAAATTTAGCTCGGAAAAAGAACAAGAGTAAACTTTATTTACTTTTCATTAGAGATACACATACTGAAATTTAATATAAATAAATAAATAAATGATTCCCTTATCAGTCCCACAAGGGGAATTATGGATTTCTCTGCATTTTTGACCTAACCTATTGTATAGGAGCAGTAAGCTGCCAACATATGGTGCTCGGGGAGCAGTTAGAGGTTAAGTGTCTTGCTCAAGGACATCTCGACATGCCATATGCAGGACCAGGGATCAAACCTGCAACCTTCTGATGGCCAGATGACCACTCTACCCACTGAGCTATATAACTACATAACCAAGTGAACAAGGATGGTTTTTTTTAACAGCATGTTTAGCGTACATTGGAGTATTAGAGACCCGGCTGGGCTTTATTTAGTATTTCAAGCTGCCAACTAATGTCATAATACATCACTTGAGGGCTAAGTGGCAAGGTAAGTTGTTTGACGTCCACCCGTCCATCCATTCATTGCCAACCACTTATCCGAAATTGGGTGGCAAAGTCATGCTGGAGTCTATTCCAGCAGTCATATCCCATCAGAAAGGTCAGGAAACACCCTGGATAGGTCACCATTCCATGTCAGAGCTTGAGCCGTTAGGGGTCCAGTGACTTGTTCAACGACACTTTGACACACTTTAAGTAGGGGCCAGTGTTTAAACCCCAATCAGCTAATAATCAGCTTTCCACCTTACCTCCTGAGCAGTGCTGGGACACCGTACTGGAGGTTCAGATTCAGCATTGGAAAGTTCCATGGTTGGCTCACTGGCAATCTTCTCCAGCTTGTCACTTAATATTGTCACATTACATAAAAAGTTCTGACAGGACTAAAATGAAATATCTTGCATTCTAATGTTTTATATGGCAAGTTTCACACAACCTTTGAGAATTGTGTCATTTCATAACTCAGTCTAAAGAAACATGAAAAAGTTGTATTGCAATATTCAAATTTTTGTTTGTTTTGTTCACATATAATTTAGTCAAGATCTGCTTTAGTGGTTGTTAGCTTATACATCACAATCAAGTAAAATGAACCAGTTAACCTATTTAGAATGAACTCATTTAGCAGCTTAACTATTTGCAACAATAAAACATCTGGTTCCACTTCACTCTATGACGAGTTTGACACTCCCATCAGCAAATCTGGGCTGTTTTACAGACTGCAGCAGGATTTTTGTATGTAGTTTGGGATGTAAATATAAAAGTAGGGGCTGCTGTCACTTTGGCCTGCATGTTTCTCATTGTGCTCAACATCATCTGCCACTCTGACAAAACCTGTAATGATTCCACTCCTTTGCATTTTGTATTTAAAACTTTGGTATGTTGTTTGGATTTTTTTTCTTCACTTTTGTTCTATCCAGACATTACTTACCTCCTGCCACCATCTTGATAAAAGCTTAGTGTGAGGGTTACATTACAACAGGGGCAGTGCATCAGGACAAAAAGGTGTGATATTCTCTAATACTGAGAAGAATGTTTATTAATAATGGACATGCATATTATCCTCCAAATACATATGCTCATGCACTGTATGTAGCTGTACAGATAGTCACATTAATACACAAACATGCAAAAACACATACAACAGGCCACACATGCCCACAAACCTACTTCCAGATAAGTCAGCTCAGGTTTGTGTAGATTGAAAAACAACGTCTTTGGTCGAGTGTATGCAAAGAACATAACCTGCTTGTGCAAATTGTTTAGGATAGGTTTAAAAATTACCAAAATAGACAGGAACGTAGACTTATTCTCTCTCTATCGCTCTCTCTCTCTCTCTCTTTCTCTCTCTCTCTCTCTCTCTCTCTCTCTCTCTCTCTCTCTCTCTCGCTCTCACTCATAGACATACACTTAATGAGCAGGGCATTACCTAATAATTTTGTCATCGCTCTTGTTTCAATGATTGAAGGAATGAAGCCTTCATTGATCACTTCCTAAATGCCCTTCGATGATTAAAATTCCCATAATGCTGTTTGATGAAAATAGTAATTGACATTCAGTGCTGTGATGCCATTAAGCAGCTGTGGATAGTCTGAAATCTAATGGAATGAGTCATTTTAGAAAGTAGCTACAAATGATTTGTCGTAGGATGAGACTTGAACAAAAAACAATGAGCAAAACAAAAAAACTGAAAAAAAGAATGAATAAAGGGAGGAATTGAGGGTATCCAATTTTTCTATTTTTTCCTGTCTCTCCCAAGTCAGGCTCTCTCTCTTTTATTCTTTTATTTGTAGGCAGCCACCAGGTCTTTTTATGTTCCTCCACACACTTTTTTCAGTCGTGTCAGGAAGAGATTGACCCTAGTTTTTTCACTTTTCATTTTTTAACTGCTTACCAGCCAGCAGAAGAAAGAAATGGCAGACTAATTCCATGAATAATGTTACTCCTAGATATACTGATGCACATAAAATGACATCCATTTTGTGTATTTCCACATATATTTTGTAGGATTGTTTGTATATGTGGTAAACATTTCACAGTTGGGAGACATTTCTATATTTCCCACACACACACACACACACACGCACACACGCACACATACGCACACACGCACACATACGCACACACACACAGACAAACACACACACACACACACACACACACATGCAAACACAAACACAAACACACACACATACACACACATAAATATGCACCCAGGTCATCAATAGTCTGACTGCTATTTTCCTGACAGCTTCAATCTAACCTAGCAATGCTTGCTGACACACAGAGGGAAGGTGGGAGGACTCTTTGAGTCTCTACATATTCTGTTGTCACTATCCTTGAAGTCAGCTCCCAGACCTGTGTTTAAACCTCTTTTATATCAATTCTTGACCTATCGTTAAACTTCTTTTTTAAAAATTCTTAATATAAAAAATATTTTCCCTTTAAGTGATGTTTGATATGATAAAGAATTTTGAGGCAAAATGATCTGCCATCTGACCCTTGTATAACATAGCAAGTGTTGAAGTGACAAATTGGTCTTCTTTTAGAGGAGCAGATGCAGAGCAATTTCAACTTTATCTCTTCTGCTTCCAGTGCAGCTTTTGACATAGTGGATAAAAAATATATTTTAAATTGACATAAGTGCTAGGTTTATGCAAAAGCTATCACTCTTGATTAGTTTAGCAAAACTCTCTGCACTGTCGGTTGTTGCTTTACCTTCCACTGCCCATATGCGGCATGCAGCCCAAACCAGCATCAATCCTCATCTAAATTCTCATCATCCGCCTTTAGACCCAGTGTAGGAAACACAATTGATATTCCAGGTTTTTTTTTCACTTTTATGCTGATGGCTCACAAACATGTTTTCATATTAGAGCTAATGACTGCTTATTTTTTTCTTAATGACCACCGTACATAAAATGTCACACAACTATCTACAGATAATCCAAATAATAAATTTGAAGTGCTAACCATCCCCCATTCCATAAAATCAAATGAAAAATGTTTGAATTATTCGGTTTCATACATTTAATCCCTTTATTTAGAAACATGGGAATAACTTAAGTGGTAGATCAAATGAGTCGTTTAAACATGTTTCCTTCAGGGAAGAACCTTTGTTAAATAAGCTCATCATTATTTTCTGTTGACCTTGAGGAAATCATGGATATTTATTTTCTCACACTCAGACGTTAATTATCTCCATCCTTATCTTCGTCAGAGGCAAATTTTATTAAAAATGCTGCTACAAGCCCTTGGATGAGTTTCAGGAAATGATCGGATATTAACAATATCTTAGGCATGTTCCACAGACTTGCATTTAAAACCTTATTTATGTTGTCAAACTTCAAACTTTGATGGCATTTTACTAAACCAATTTGGTGACCAAGAAAATATGACTACTAACTGCTCCCATGGAAACAGAATTGATGGCTGATATTAAATATTATGTTTGAGGATACTACAGTATATACCAAATGAGTGCAGTATTATTCAACATACCAAAAGTTAGAGCTGTGCAACAAATAGATGATTATTTTTTATTCAGAGCTTTAAAAACAACCATTATTACTAAAAGCTATATATTCATATTTGTTACTATAGGTAGGGTGGAGTGAATGGAAATTGCTTCAGTTAGCTGCAATTTGACATTTAGATTTCTCCCATGACCATAGCTGGGAGAACAATACTCGTCAAAGTGTTAGAGCAACTTCATTCTTTTGAAACAACTCCTTCCAACAAATTGTAAAAGTAAAATTCATATTTTATCAATGAAAAACTCATTAACAATTGAACATGAAATCTGGTTGTGATAATACAACTTTTTGTTATTATTTTCAGTAATGGTCAATAAGAAAACATTAGAACCTAAGATAAAAGACTTGCTTTTACATTCAGTAGTATGATGCTCTGTCAGTTAATTGTCTTGCTAGTCTCAAACTACTACGGTGTCTAAAAGATAACCTAGTTCATAATCTATTTTGTTAAAATAGTGGTGTAGTAAGGACCATTAAAGCCATGAGAATATCAGATTTCCACTTGAAGAGGGTCAATTGTTGGGTCACTGTAGTTAATGTCAATATCAGATAAGAATAAGGGGATGTTTGGCAGCCTTTAGTGCAGATACTTTAGTGTTGATACACAGAACATTATTGGGATGGTAATGTATTCATGCATTATGAAAGACTAGGGTACTTTTACACTATATAGACAATCCTGAAAATAATAATCTTTTTTTTTTCAATAGAAATACTCCCAGATTCAAAGAAGACAAATTTGTTACTTTGACATGAGAAATTGGCCAATATTAAAAACACAATACCATGTTGTTGTTCTTTTGATAATGACATGTATTTTTCTCTGCCAAACTTAATTCAAGAATTACTGGTTCACAATCATTTGTCTAGACTTAAGAGCTTTGGATTCAGACTGAACAGTGGTATTTTCCAAATAGAAAATACTCCTCAATGTGAGTTCAGAAACCAATCAAGGGTTTTTACAACACCAATCCAAAAACAAAAAACAAAAAAAACATTTTCCACTAGAGCACACATTCTATACAGTCCACGCTAGCCCCCATGGAAAGCTGCTGATCAAACAAAGTTATGGGAGACAGTTCACTTCAAGTTTAATTAAGTTCTTGTCTTTACATTTCAGTGTTCAGTCTTCATCTTTTAATCGTATGCAATGAACATCAAATAGGAATGGGCAAATGCCAAATGCACCATTATAACATACTGAAAGATGTGAGCTTACAAAGAACAGAGGTAACTGAGGTCATATTTCTTCCAATAAATGGCTTCAATTGACACCTGTTATTTTGTCTATCAAGTCTCCATGGGCAAATCAGGACACATTATTATCAGAGAGCACTGCCCTCCCTGAAGTGGGTACTCATCCATTCAGATTATCAGTCACACCACCAGGCTCCAAGTCATAGCAAGCGGCCCAAAGTGTTGCAATCTAAATCATTAATGAAATACTTACAGTAAATAGAAAAGCATTAAAATTCAGGGAAACATTGACCAGTGTGCTTTAGAAGCCCACTCCTCTGTGGTCAGTACATTCCTTACATCGGTAATGTTCTCCAACTGCATGTGGTCCAGTCAGTTAGATGATCCTGTTTAAGCTTTCCTGGACTATGGGAAGCCAGTGCTCATACCTTTTCATCCAGATTCAAGCAAAAATGTCGTTACTTGCTAAAGTTTGCAAGGGTGCTGATGAAGCTGAGGTGGAGAGAGAACTCCATCTGCTAGTGCTACTTTAAATTGCTTTGATGTCGGTGTGTTCTTTGAATGTAATGTTGAAATCCTTCAACAAGAAAACGTATTCAGTAGTGTTTAGTTCCATTCTTCAGTGTCAAACAAATTTGGCTTGAGAGTCTATTTTACAACTAATAACAAGATATCCAGGCTTTGGGTAGGATAGCATGTGCCCCAAATCCTTCATTTCCTCATTCTCGAGTATCCTTTTGCTCTTGTGTAGCCGGTCTTTGTTAAATTATATTAAAAGTATCCTTTTCAACAAAAGTCTATTTGGACATTCGAGGAGTTGAGTTGGCAATTGTTCCAAGGTTAATGAGACACACTGCTGCTTCTGACAACAGTGGAAGTCATTGCAGGAGGGATTAGCATAACTGACATCACTGTAGGCGCGGCCAGTACTGTGACATATCCGCTTCACTTCCTGGAACTTGGACCGGAACTGAAACACCAGGGGAAATCAGGCCTGGAAAAGTGGAATAAAAAAATCAATAAAATAGAAACAAAGTGTAGAGATTGGAATGACACAACACCAAATAGGAAACCAATAACTTTTAAGATTTAAAAGAATACAGTTATTGAGTTGACTTTTACACATATGGTTTGACTGCATTTAAAGCTACTAGAGTTGACTTTATTTTAATATCATTTCTTTTTATTATATCTTTTTTCCCCTTATATACCTACAGGTGCTCAGTAAGTACTGTGGAGAAATCCAGTCTCTCTAGTTGCACCTGGTGTTGTATTCTATTGTGAAAAACTCCAGTAGGTCTGAATGAAACAACCAGTAACCACTGTTGAGCATCCCTGATTCAATTTCAATCATGACATGAGAACACAGAGAGCAATCCAACACTTATTAAAAATCATCATCAAAGACATACATGTTAGGGTTAATACTTCGATCTGTGCCCCCAACCAAAGCAATAGGACAAAGAACTGGAGTTGGTACCCGAGCACTGCAGCTGCCTACTGGTCCTACCTACACTGCTAGCATGGGTTAAATGCAGAAGAGGCATTTCCCCAAAGGAAAAGTATCAAATAAAAGTATCAAAGTATATCTAAATACTTTACCAGCAAGTAAAACAATACTTCACAGTGCTAGAGTAATAAAGTTGGAACATTTGCTGAAAAATATCTTTACAAGCATAAAGTAACAACTGTGATACATGGTATCAATTTGGATCTTGGACAAACGCCATCACACCAATGTCATTGGGGCTTTGAAAATAGCAATTTTAAAAATTGTTACTAACAACTAAACAGTGGTTCACAACAACTAGTTTAATTCATCAAAGAAATTCTTTGAAAGGAATTATCTTTTACACACATAAATTACCAACCATATGAATTTGGCCGGTTGGGAAAGGTAAACTCATGGCCACAAATGACGCTGGTATGGGAGGGTTTATAGGAGGGAAGAAGGAAACAGAGGGAGGGTTGGCAAGGGTTACAAATTGATCACCTCTTCAAAGCTACCTAATACAGTATAAAGGAATTGGTATAGCTCATTATTGCTGATGTAGCTACAACCAGCATTTCACTGTGCAAACATAAACTCTGTAAATCATAGCCTGTAAAACTCACATTAGTATGAAGTTCTCACCTGTTGATCCTGAGGAAGAGGTAATTGATTGGCTATTGATGTGGGGCTGCATGTGAGGTGGGGTGTATGTTTCATAGCTCCTTCCATTCACTGTGGGGCTTGTTGGTAGCATACAAGAATAAGAGGTTTGACTTTGTACCTGCAGAGAGGACTGTTTGTGAATTCACCATCAATGAACACTGATTATTAATCAGTCAATACGTTGCTCATTAAATCTGTTAAAAAACGAATGGAATGAGTAATTATTATGCCTGTATTGATGGCGAGGTCAGGATTTGTAGGCTTGACGCTCAGTTATCATGAGTTAAGTTAAGTAAAGCTGGTTGGGGAGCAGTTCTTGTAAGCATGGTATAGGGTTAGTGCTTGTTATAAAGTGGTCCGGGTGTGTTATTTGCACAGGAAATGTTATGGTAGAGACAGTCAAATCATGAGGTTTGTGACAGGAATAAAATTATTTACAGTTGTTCATGCAATACAAACTTGTTGCACTCAATTGAGTATCACACTCGCTGCTAGGATTAGGGGCTCTATTCATGCTCAGCTCATCACTTAGAGCACCATCAATACAATAGTTCGGTCACTGAACATATAGACAGCTATGCATCATATCTTACTTGCATAGGCAGGCTGGTTGCCATGCTGAAGCTTGGCATGGTCTGTAGGGTGTAACTATTGGACAGTGATGAATCAGATCTTCCCAACATAGACCCTGACGTGAAGGAAACTGGAGAAAGTAAATATGAGGGTTTAGATCACTTAATTTTTGGTTTTTGTATCCTAAACAGAAATATTTAACACATCATTACAATTACTGCAAATTAACTCATTATCTATTCCGTCTGTGATGGTGCTTCCCTCTATGCAACTAAACGGACAGATAGCTAATAGGCTCTAGAGAAAGTCAGAGGTCAAAGTAGAGTTGAAGATTTTACATTTTTCTTTCTTTCTTCAAAGTTTCTATAGAAAATATATGCTTTCCAAGGCACAAGGTATGATGGAAACGGTAAAGGTAGATGCAACTGCAAGTGATCCCCATGTACCGTAAGACTAAGGTCAGTACACAAGTACGCGAACGCAAATGACAACGCCTGGCCCAGCCGGCACAAACGGGCGTCGCCGGTGAACATGTTCAACGCGCGTTGTTATGCGCCCGTGGAGGTATCATACGTCGGTCCTCAAGGGGGCAATGGAGCTAATCAGAGCATATCTATGACCACAGACAGTAAAAAAAAACAACTTTTGAAATATAAAAAAATATTTTAAAAGTTGTCTGTCACGTTAGGATTTGAGGGTGACGCAGTCCAGAACGCCGGGGTGGCGTGGCTCGGTGGGTAGAGCGGTCGTCTAGCAATCGGGTCGTTGCAGGTTCGAGCCCCGCACCTGCAAAAAAGCGTGTTGAAGTATCCTTGAGCAAGACACTATTCGCTTAATTGGTCTGACATGTGTTAGACCATCATGGGCGTATCCCCTGTCCCCAATGAGAACAGAGATAGGGACCAGTTCCCCGTAACTCGACTTCGGATAAGCGGTTAATAATGGATGGATGGATGGACATTCCTGAACGCAACGACGCGTGGAATCTATCTTGCGCAGTTTAAAGTGTCCGCATTCGCGTACCTGTGTGAAACATGGCCCTGGCCTGAGTGTTTCCCAGTCAGAATGTCTGATTTATAACCCGGAGGTGTCACATGACTAAACAAACCAATGACAGCCAGAATTACACAATGAATCTCCAAAATGACCACCAGAGTGGGAGAATTGCCAAAAGCAAAGTTGTTATGGACCATAACAGTATTAGTTGGTGCACTGGAAACGTAGTAATGGTTGGTTACTGATATTGGACCTATTACTTATTCATTATTCCTTGTGATTGTTTTAAAGGGTAGCCACATTCGTATGAAGTTGATCATTATACCCGGTGTAGTAGGCTGTGGTAGAGGTTGGTAAACACTGGTATTGAAACTACTGCTAATGGGAATATGATTTGTAGAGTTGGAGGCCTGGCGACGTTGATTTCTCAGCTTCTCCTCTCTCCTCCACTTAGCTCGTCTGTTGGAAAACCAGACCTGTATGTGACAAGTAAAAAGAAAACAATTATTTTCAAAGCAAAACCAAGATCACTGTGATAGTTCTAAACCAAGCAATATAACTAAATATCCAATTTTAATTAATAATCTTGCTTCAGCCAAAGTCACGTTTGTGACACTTTTAACAAAGTAATAAATTCTAGATCCACTAAAGCCATATTTATGTGATATACTGAAAGGCAAATTTACTCATCTTACTGTTTTGGTCAGATCTATTTTGTTAAAAAAAGGAAATAAGTACAGATTGAGCGAGAGAGAGAGAGCTGTGGATGATAGACAGAGAAAGAAGAGCCATACCTGTATTCGTGCCTCTGGTAGGTCTATTTTAGCAGCAAGTCGTTCTCTGGCAAAAACATCTGGATAATGGGTCCTCTCAAATTCTGAAATAAACAGTAATTTTAGAACATATTATAAGAGCTATGGGCGGCATGACTTAGTGGGCAGAGTGGTTGTCTGGTGATCGGAAGGTTGCAGGCTCAATCCCCACACCTGCAGAGAAGCATGTTGAGGTGTCCTTGAGCAAGAAACTGTTTCCCTAATACCCCCCCCCCC
>OMLC01103732.1:1438-14850 GCA_900302585.1 Regalecus glesne | reverse complement strand
GTGATTATTGTTCTGTAGGTGGTCAGGAGACTCAGCCAAATCCACACATACAGGGCAGAGGGTAGGATTAGTACCTGTAGGCTTTTCAGATGTGCATTCGTCTGTGCGTATTTTTTCATGTGTGTATTTGTGCATGCACATGTGCACCTCCATATATGTTGCATATGATCTGAATTCACTCCTGTGTAAGAGTGTACATGTTTAAGTGCATACACGCTACTGTTTACATGTATCTTTTTTTTTCTTGTGTATGTCTCCTTGCCCTTGTCTATACGGTCTATACGTAACTTGGGATCAATGATCAGTGTTATTAGGAGCTGTATGCAGACCTGTGTGAGGCACCAGATTACTACCAGCAGCAACAGCCTAACACTGGAGTCATTCATTCCACAGCAGCAACAGTCCCTGCAAACTAAAATGTGGCTAAAGGAAAGGATCTGTTGGCTTAATTCTCAGCAGTTCAGTTTTTAATCAGATGGCTGCTGGATATCCACCATTAGAAATAATGGCTGTCTACTTTTCTAAAATGATGGCTAAAATTCAACTACAATAGCATGGGTTTTAATTAGTTACGAGTCATCTTAAAACCCCTGCTTTGTAACATGCTTATCGTTTTGAGGACAGGTTGCGTTCGAATTTTAGAGTATTGACTGTGATTTTATTGGATTCAACTCATTTTGTTTTGTCTAAATTTGATGTATAATCAAGGAGTAACTTTGACATAGTCGGAGAAAAATAATAAGGCAGCTCCCCATCTCTCTCCCTATTCACATCCTGTTTGAAGACCCTACAATACCCCAAACCCCTCCGAGGTCATTTCATCCTGAGTTGATGTTTTTTAAGGTGGATTTTTTCCCCAATGAAAATGCCCTTGCATATTTGTTCTTCCATTTCACCTTTTCCCTTGTGTGTTATAATACCTTTTGCATGGAAGAGATAATATCTGCATTGGGAAAAGGGGCAACCCAAGATTAGAAAAACAGAGTGGCTCCTTGGAGCATTACTGCGTTGATTTGTTGTGGGTGTTGATTTGTGATTCTTTGCACATGTGCAAGACAAGCTCTTCACTATAACCTTGCTTAACTCCACACACGTCTACCATTCTCTAACGTTGCAGACACAGGTTTGATTGGAGGGCCCATTCAAAAACGTCAGGACTTGTTGCGTTGCGTTACCATGGGGATGACAGATCCTTTGCTGAAGTTGAAATTCTATGTGTGAATTGACATTTTCTTTTCGAATGAGTGACACCTGTTAAAACGTGTCAGGACCGTGCTGGAATTGACCTCATAAGTAAGGTTTACCTTCACTGCCATCCTTTTCTGTGGCTTATAGTTACACTTTTCAATTGAGCTTCACGTGTCTTCTGTTCCTGCTATTTGGTATTCGATGGCTGGCATGGAAAGAAAGACTTTATATTGCTGACATTACTATGACATTTTTCAAAACCATATTTGGAATTGAAATAGCATGCATTAAGATCATAATTGTTGTTAGCGTGGTTGCAGTTTCACCAGATTTAGCAATAAGAGGAAATCTAAAGCCATTGAGCCGTAAAGCAGTAAAAGAAAGTTATGTAGATGTAGATCTATGTAACTTCACAACACAGTAATGAACACACACAGTAGGCCACATCAGTGTAATGTTATAACACCTGGTCTTTAGACCAAGAGCTCAGAGATGAAGTTGGAATTATGGGTGTTATCGTAACATTTGGATCAGGATTAAGATGAAAGCCTTGGATTATGCAGTGTTTTGCTCAATTGACAAAGATTTCCTCTTCTCTCTTGCTTCCTCTTTTTTGTGCTTTGATACAGTTGATTTATTTCAAACCTCTCAAGTTTTCTTTTTCAATTAACTGGTACATTGTTGGTTTCTCTCTCTCTCTCTCTTTCTCTCTCTCTCTCTCAATATCTCTCATTCGACTTGATAAGCTGATGCCTCATTGAGACTGGGAAGGTGGATCTTATTTCTATTCATATGCCTGCGGCATTGATTTGCTTGGCTTATTTAGAAATATAGTCTCTTTTATATTTAACACGGTTAGATCTGTAACATCCTTGTTGATTTGTTCTTTTTGGTTTTTCCTGTCAGGATGACCAATGGAAACCAGCCAGTGAAAAGAGGTCTGGGCAGAGGGAAACGCTGATGTTACTTATATAACTGCAGCTGATTATTTTACATGGTCCCTTCATTGGTGGTTGCCATAGTAACATTGACAGAGAAAGCGGAAAGAGAGAAAACTAGTGAGGGATAGAGGTCCATACATTTTCAATGACTATACCATCCTGGCAAATTTGTGTGCATGCATGCATGCATGCTTGTGTGTTGGCCTTGTCCACTTTGTGCAAGTGTGTGTGTGTGTGTTTCTGTCTGTCTGTCTGTCAGACAGCTGATGGTGGCTAACTCTTGACTTGTTGTCCATATTGGATTGCTCCACTGACTGCCCAGGACTATTTATGAACCTTTATGGATATTCAATGTTTTTTCAAGGCTTACTTAATCTTTTTCAATTGATTACTATTTGTTTGTGTTCATCAGTGTCCTAAATCCTCTGTCCTGTTTCTCAAGTAGTTAACCCCCCCCCTTTTTTTTTGTTTTCGCAAGCTCTTAGCCAAATTTTGTGTGAACAGCTGTTGTTATTTCAACTTACTCCATATCCTGTGGCTTTTGTAGGAAGGGAATTCAAAAGTGACCGGAGGCGATCAGATTGTTAGATTGATTTTTAAAGTAAACCAGTTAAATACTGTGTAAGTTGGGAATTGGAGCAGTTGACCGGCTATCTGTTGAGGTCCATTGCCCCAGTCCTTATTACAGATTCCTCTCTTAACGGGTAAGAGGGAGAATGTCACATAGTATGTGTCTTAGGACAGCCAACCTCTGCTGCCTGTTTTTCCTAGAGTGGACATTCCTACCAGATCCACAGGCATTAGCAGATCCAAACATGCTCTCCCCAGCGAGACAGAACTCTCTGTTGTCTTCACAAAGACCTCTCTTTGTTATTCAAGTTTGTTTTGTGTCAGAGGATAAAGGCATTGTGCCTCAGTGGATGTAGAAATTTGACGAAATCATACAACCGGGAGCATTACCCTGTAAATGAGTTAATCTCATCTATTAAGTGTGCATAACTTGGGCAAATATAATGCTTGAGTGAGGAGTTCAGTACCCAATTCTCAAGTGTGCCTCCAGGATGCCTCCCTGCAGTTTGCCCGATACCTGCTGGGATGGGTCCAGGCCCTTCCAACCCTGTTTAAGTTAGTCAGGACAATTTGTGTATGAATATAGCAATATTCTTGTTGCCTTTAATCTTTATTTGGGTACATCAGAATGGGAAAAGGATGACATTTGTTTTGAATATTTTCTTTGAAGTTTGGTTAAAACTCTAAAGGGGAGGGAATGAAGTTGCTTCTAATATGAATCTGAGTATTTCCCCTTAATATGTGTGAGTACCAAATTGGGGGTCGTGGTGTAGCCCATTGGTATAGCGCGTACTTTGGGAACTGATGAGCCACAACTTGTAGGTCCGAACCCACTGCGGGGCTTCAGGAAGGACATCCGGCCTTAATCCCCCACACTCCATCCAAGTTCGTGTCCATCCCCACAATGTGGGGGTTACTTTTGACTTGTAAAAATGGACCTCTCATGTGTGCTTACATAACTGCTGACCTGTCCTTTCTGAGAGGATGCGTGACCAGTGGTGAAAGAATCTTTATGAGCGAAGGAAAGACAGCAGGAGGAACCAGATCAGGGTCATAAAGCCGCTCTGACCAAAAATATTACCTCATTCAGGAACTCTTTGGTCTTTTAAAGTGATTCTGCTTTTACCTCTGGGGAGCAATTCAAACTTTATCCGAGTGCCCTCCAATAAAAGTTGGCCTGTTGGTGTGATTCGTATTCATTGTCTGTTGACACTTATCAAACCCTCTGACAGGAATCGGTGGGACATTCTTGGGGTGAAGTAGTTCTCATCTTCTAGCTAGATGGATAGAAGTCTTTGAACTTCCCTTGTGATGTGAAGATGATTTATCTAGGGTGTCCTCCACTGGCCACCCAAACTAAATATGTACATACTTACTGTACTTTAGGGCCCGTTGGCCAAAACTAGCCTTCCACCCGACACCTGCTGAGATAGTCTCCAGTCCCCTGTGACTTTGATTTGGATTAAGTTGGTATAGTGAATGAGTGATTAGAGGGCAGCAGTAGCTCATGGTAGAGCCTACACGTTGGGAAATGACAAGAGAGAGGTCACGGGTTTGATCCCACCGTGGGACATCAGGAAGGGCATCTGACCTTGATCCCCCACATTCCATCAAAGTCCATATCCTTCCCCACGATGTGGGGACTAATCATGATATGTACAATTAAACCTTAGTAAATGAGCAACTGAATGACTATCTGAATTTGAATAGCAGTGTACTCTTGCAGCCTTGCTTATCATCATCATCCTCATCATTATCATCATCATCATGGACAAGTGCTTTCTTAGATGTAAAGATTAAGAGATTTAGTGTAGGGGTTTTATTGGATATAGTCAAGAGTTTCTGCAGGTGAAAAAAGCTTCTTTTGAGTGAGTTCCCACGTAAGATTAGAAGCAACATGTCTTAAGGTCTAATATGGTAAAATAAAAATGTTCTTACTGTTTAAGAGCAGGATATGCTTTGTAAACATTTTTAACAAAACCCACCATAACCATCTAAATGCTGAAATTGTATTTGAAAAAAGGAAATACAGCTTTTCTTACTGGCGGTTGAATTGCTCACGGCTCAGAACTCCCACCTGTTGGTAAACACATTGGCATATTGCAGCCTACAGGAAGGAGCATGGCCGGCCTAACCCAAAAGAGGTTGTTTATACCTGGACTTAACATGCGGTTTGGGTTATCTGATAACAAGTGGACAGCGTTAAGTACTTTCAGTCATACCTGGCATTAGACTGTGTCTTGAGTGACAATTGGTCTACACTAGAGAGCTCCTTCAGTGGCAGGGTACTCCATTCAAGGTGTTTGAAGGACCGATTCCGCAGCTCTTTCCTTCCCACAGATGCCGGACTGTATAATCACCATTGCTCCCCCCATAGAACAAAGTCAATACATGAACAACAGGATCAGATACCATTTAATTAAAACTGAGTTTGTTTTTCCTGTTCCTACTGTGTATATAGTGTTCATATTTCCCCCTTGTTTGAATTGCTGTTAGATATTATCCCTTAGATTTTTATGCCTCTTTTATTGTGCTTTCCACCTTGCTGCTGTAACACCATAATTTCCTCCAGTGGGACTAATGAAGGAATATCTTATCTTATAGCCAAATGAATAATTATGTACATACATCACTGTGGTAGCTGATGATGGCTTGTGGTAATGTTAGTCAAGATGGCGCTGCAGACAGGAGCTATGGTTATTCGTGCTCTTGTCTCTCGTGTTGTTTACTCGTTTTGTTTCCAGTGCCCGCTCACTGATCACATAGACCAGGGAAGAGCTTGTAAGTCTCCAACTGTCCACTGAACCTACTGAACAGATTTTTTCCCCGACTTAAATGAACATTTTAAGGAAAGTCTTCACGAGCTGTTGGCTGGTGCAAGTCTGCGAACTGCTACAAAGACAAACACGCCGATGGTGAAAACAAGCCAGAGGATTCATCAAACTGCGAAAGCAGGGATTCAGAACCACTCTTTCGTCAATCCACCGGGTGACTGTCTGCTCTCTAGATACCAAGATGGATGAACTCTAGTCATAAACAGAAAAAAACAACTCTGATTTATCCAAATCTGATGCTCTGTGCATCAAGGAAACCTGACGGTACACTTAATCTATTAGAGTTCAAATTCCTCCATGTGGACCACAAAATGGCACCATTGTGGGGGAAAAAACAGGGTGGCGGCATATGCTTGTACATAAATTAAGGTTGGTGTACGGATGTCATAGTGTTGAAGAAATCCTGCGGCCCTCACCCGGGGTCATTTTTAATTAACTGTATAAACTATTCTATTCAGGGGGGAAATATTGTTTATTCTGGTCATGTCTATAACCAGCCCCAGGCCTGTGTTAAAGAGTTGTTAAAACACCTGGCTAATCAAATCAAGATTACGGAGAGCAAATATCCAGACCCTCTTCTTATTCTCCTTTGGGATTTTAACAGAACAAACCTTTGCCATGAGCAGCCCAAACACAGACAGCATGTTAATTGTCCCACTAGGGATGAAATCGTTGGCTCATTGTTACACAATATTCAAGGATTTTTATTGTTCTGTCCCCTGTGCAGCCCCGAGAATCTCTTATCACTGTCTGATTCATTTCATTCTGACCTACAGGCAGAAACTAAAATCTGCAAAGTCTGTGGTCAAAACTGAGGGAATGGACCAATGAGTTGAAAGTGGACCTCCACGCCAGCCTTGATTACACTAAAAGGATGTTTTGTGTTTTTGAGCCTGCATCTACAGACTTGGATGTACTTACTGATACTGTGACATCTTGCATTAGCTTTTGTGAGGACGTGTGTGCTCACCAAAAGTTTCTCTAACTACAACAATAACCCCTGGTTCTCAGCAAAAACCAGGCAGCTTCATCAGGCCAAAGAGAAAGCCTACAAAAGCAGAGACAGGATTGGATATAATCACACTAGAAACACACTCCCTGGAAGATCAGATTTACAAAAAAGTTGCTGATCTGAAAAGTTGAACTGGGGTCTCTGCCAACAACCCAGGATCAGTCGGCAGAAGTCTGAAAGACTTTACTACCTTAAGGAGACCCCCCCACACACACACACACATACACACTGCAGGAAACCATCAACTGTCTGACTATTACAATGCCCCTTCCCCTGCAAGGGCTGTATCTGTTGGCTGTTTTCTCCTCTCTGTCTGCATATAGGAGGGGCATTTGGGGGAAAAGCTGCCAGAGCCACTGCTTCTCGGTCCTCCAAAATGAATAGGGTCCTAGTAACTTTCCATGCTGCTAATTTTTCATTACGGGGATCGCTGGGCAGAAGAGAGCGTGTTGTCGGGAAGACTTTCTTTTCGGAGCGGCTGTGGGTAGAGCTGGTCAGCCTCCGGGAAGCTTTGCTTGGATCAGGGAACTGACTAACTGAAAACTGATCTGTGCTACTCTGCTCTGGGGGGAAAACCACCTTCAGTAATATGAGTTTTCAGTTTTTATCTAATCCATATTTTGTTCGATAAATTCTGTTTCGGGGCAGCCTAGCTCAGTGGGTAGAACGGTTGTCTGGCAATCTAAAGGTTGCAGGTTCAATTCTCAGTCCTACAGAAAGCATGTTGAAATGTCCTTGAGCAAGTCACTGAACCCCGGACGGCTCCCCGGGCACTACATGGTGGCTACCTACTGCTCTACCCACTGAGCTATGCCGCCCCTATGATGTAGAGTGAATGGATGACAGGGGACTGCTCCTTATTTTTGGCCAAACTCCTTTTCCAACACACCGGACTACCCTGGTAGTTACAAAAAGAGGTGAATCTGTTCAACTGGATCGGAAGTTTATTAAGAAACGTTTCGTCACTCACCAGCATGCATCAAGATACCCTGGTAGTTCATTCTTAAGATGTGCTTCAGTTGTATCCCATGCTGGTAATGGTTGGAACTCCCTGCAAGCCTCTCTTCCCACTCCACAGACCGACTGTAACCCCCCTCCCCGGACTCAAGATCTGTGTTGGGGACATGTACCAGCTCTTCCAGAGACGGGACAATAGGAAGGCTCGGATGGTGTGACACTCTCCTGTATGAAATCCCTGATTTCCACACTCATCTTCAACAGATCACTGGAACTGTGTGAAGTCCCCTCCTGCTTTAAGAGCTCCACAATCATCCTGGTCCCCAAGAAACCCCATTTCACAAAATCAAACTACAGCCCCATTGCTCTTACATGTGGTCATCAAATCCTTCAAGAGACTTGTGTTGCCCCACCAGAAGGACATTATCGAACCCCCCTCTTCAACCCCCTACAGTTTCCCTTCCGAGCAAACAGGTCAGTGGATGGAATTGCATTATATCGTCCGACACCTCAACTCCTCAGGGAGGAATGAAAGGGACCCGTTTGTTGACTACAGCTCAGTGTTTAACACCATTGTCCCAGATGTCCTTCACTCTGAACTCACCCAGTTCACTATAATAGCCCCCACCTGCCAGTTGATTATAAACTTCATGACGAACAGCAGGAAATGGATGAGGCGGTAGAAAATCACATCCAGTACCTCTACAATCATATTCAAGTATCCCCTCTACCTTTCTTCCTCTACACAAATGATTGCACCTCAGGAGACCTGCTTTAAACTCCTGAAGTTTGACGGTGACACAACAATCAGAGGCCTTATCTCGGATGGTGATGAGTCTGTCTATAGATGGGTGGTTGAACTGCTAGCCCTCTGGTGTGGCCAAAGCCGCCCCCCTCCCAAAAAAATACTACCCTTCCTCCCCATATTCAACAGGACGGAGTCTGTGGGGAAAATCTACAAATTTCTGGGCTCCACTATCTCCTAAGATCTAAAATAGACACAATCATCAAAAAGTTCCATCAGAGAATGTACTTTTTCCATCAGCTCAGGATATTCAACCTGCCTTCAGAACTGCTGATTCAGATGTACAATGCAATAATCCAGTGTGTCTTCTGCACATCCCTTACTGACTGGTGTAGATCAGCCACCAAACAGGACAGGAACAGACTACAATAGACAGTTAGGACTGCACAGAAACTCATTGCTACCAGCCTGCCTTCCATTCGAGACTTAAACATCTCGAAGATCAGTGTATAGGTGGGGAACATGACTGCAGACGCGTCACACCCTGGTCACAACCCCTCCCCTCTGTTGGGGCTGCAGAGCCTTGAACACCGAAACAATCATATATATATAAGTTTCTTTCTGCAGGCTGTCAATCAAATGAATGGGTAACGTTTTAAAATTCCAACCATAAGAGAGAGGCCTGCTTTTACATATGACAATTAGTCCTCATATTGTGGGGATAGACTTGGACTTAGATGGAGCTTTGGGGTTTAAGGCTGGATGCCCTTCCTGACGCCTTCAAACCTGCTACCTCGAGCTCATCAGTTCTCAAAGTGAGTGTGCTAACCACTGAGCTATCACAGCCTCTGTCAAACTCCAACTATTGATCTTGTATATAGTGGACTGTTCATTCTATGTATCTGCTCTGTCATGTCCATTTACCGCAGGCATGTAAGTAACCTGTTTACATTTATTTCAATAGCTCTGATATATTCTCTGCACCATTGCACTTTATTGCCTCCTATTTTTAGCTGTACATAGTCAGTACTTGTGTATATATCTGAAGATTGTTGTACTGCTGTGTTGTGATTCTATGGGAGGTACCTTGTGAGAGCCATGAAACCGAAGTCCAATTCCATGTAGGTGAAAATATGGCCAATAAACTGATTCTGATATTGGATGGGTGGAATAGGAAAACAACTGCATTGTAACATCAATAGCTCTCACTGCAGCAACAGCTACATCACATCCAAGCTACCAAGTTATAGCAACAACACCATGTACTATGTGGTGTACAACAATACTATAGAGAAGTAATCACAAGAAAGCCTTGATGATAACCCCCCAACACCACCACACACACACTTAGGTTTTCAAATTTTGTTGGATCAATGTTTTAAATCTAAAATGTAAAAAAATACTTTCGTCCAAGCTGTATCTCCTACAAACCGAAAATGTGGAAAACAGAAAAGTGAATTCTTAGCTACACTTGCTCTTAGCCGGTCCTTTTATTGAAACCAAGTAACAAAAACTTTCGATTATGTCATTTGTCATTTTGGGATATTGGAACATTGTTTGAATGGGGTGTCCCCTGTCATGTCACTTCCATATTTTCCTTCAAGGTCATTGAAGAAAACGCATTATACATAATCAATCCACCAGTGCTCACCTACCCCTCCCTGCTCTTGCACAAGTAGCACCTCAATGTACATAGTTACTCTGTACATCTGCTGTCATTGGTCAAAAGTTAGCGGCCTGAGGGCTAAATGAATTATCCTAAATGATCACCATATCAAGAGGACATGTCACATCTGTCACTCACTTAATACTAAGATGAATGGATGTTGATGTGTTTGGGCTATAAAATGAAGCTCATTTAGAAATATTCATTATTTTTCTTGCAACTATTTGGTGCTGATGCTGCTCTAGGTTCCACCAAAATTTAAAATATGTTCTAATTTTTGAAAATAAATTATTTCCTCATCTTTTTGTAAAAGATATGGATGGCCCTGGTGGAAATGGATTATGGACTTAGCCTTGGCTGCAAGCCAAGTGAGGTATGGCTCATGGGAGAGCAATGCACTGGCTCCTCTGGCTGAATGAATGAGACATTATTGAATAAAGGCCGTATTTACCACCTTAAATCAGGTCTGCCTTCATTTCAAACCATCCCCATGGTACATATCAAAGTTTTCTTTTATATCCATCCACTTTGTTGAGCTGTTGGAAATCCTTCAGGCCCCTGACCTGTTATATTGCATTTAAGAAATATTCTATTGGGAATGAGTAGTTTCACTTTATTGCAATGGCAATGACACTGCAAATGTATGTCACATTGGATAGAGATAAAATAATCTGATGTGGTTAATTACCTCACTTCTGTCAGGCTCGGATGTTTGATAAATAGTTTCACTTAATTGCAATGGCATGGACACAGCAAATGCATGTCACATTGGATAGAGACAAATAATCTGATGTGGTTAATTACCTCAGGAGTGTCGGGCTCTGATGTTTGCCTTCTTTCATTTTGTTCTCAAAGTAATTGGCAAAAGTTGAAAGTCACTCTTATAAGTTGTTATGTCGGAAAGTGTAAATGTATTAGCACTAGAGTTTGTAATTCTCAACTAGAACCCTGTCCGACTTGACCTAATCATGCCTGCTCAGGCTCAGATTATTCCATTTTAGAGGGTTTCACAGGGTTGAGCTCTGCCCTATGGTGGATGAATGATCTTGAACCTCGAGTTGAACTTAAATATTCTAGCAGGCAGGGGCTCCTCCATAGTTTTACATACATATTAAAGAACATTTAGAGTCAAATATAAATATATGCCAGATTTAGCCACCAGGCTAATTTTCATCTGTTGTCCCTTGGAAAAATAGAAACGATATATTACATAAAACCCATTCTATACATTAATCAGATACTGCCAACACATACTACCTAAAATTCACTCTACATAATCAAATACATTATCTAGCACATACTTAGCAGCCACACAGTCTAAAACGCTTTCTGTATGATAACAAGCCCTAAATATTGTGTTCTAGATCTGTGAAGCTTGATATAAAAACATTGGCTAACCAAAGGCACTTTTTCTAAATGGAACTAGACAGTCACCTCTAGAGCCTGCCCTAGTTGATCTGTTGTCACTTTTCTTTATCAACTCCTTTAGGTCCTGGTGACCTATACAGGGTTGTACCCTGCCTTTCGCCTAATGAGAACTGAGATAGACTCCACTTCCCCCGCGACCTGATTTCGGATAAGTGGTTGACGATGGATGGATGAATGGATGGATAACTCCTTTAGAAGAGGTAGGGCTAGATCATGGTGGATTTTACAAATCAAGGTAAAATCTGCATATTATGTTATGTTTTCATAGCTCATCATATCGTATTTCTTCAAAATGTTAAAATAATGACACCCATTGAAGTTTTGTGTAGAATTTTTAGAGCTTGTTTGTAGACAGTTTCATCTTACATGCCAGTGCCCAACTTGTTATCCAATATACAGTAAGTCATATATGGTATAGGGTGGCATAGCTCAATGGGTAGGGTGGTTGTCTGTTGATTGGAAGTTTGCAGGTTTGATTCCTGGTCCTGCAGAAAGCATGTTCATGTGTCCTTGAGCAAGAAACTGAATCCCTAACTGCTCACTGAGCACCACATTGTGGCTGCTCACTGCTCCTATACAATAGGATGGGTCAAATGCAGAGCATTGCAAATTCCTCCTTGTGGGCCTTATAAGGGAAACATTATTACTATTGTTGTTGTTATTATTATTATCATTATTGCATTAAAGTACAACTTGAAGGACTCGATAGTCATTCTATTGCATCTAAAATTAGATTACATTTAATTTGATTCACAACAACTTTTACTTTTTTAAACCTGAGATGTGAATCCATTATGGTTCCTAAATATTTCAACTCATGTTACAACTTTGTTTTCAGCATCCACATACACAACTGTATCGTCGGTATACATCTGGTGAGTTATATTAGATGAACAGTTAGTTGGTTAATGTTAATATAAAGACTAAACATTAAAGGCCAGAAAACTGAGCCTTGAGTGTTATCAAAAGTTGCAGATGTGGCCTTAAGTAGTCTTAATAGTTATCTATGTGAAATATATCATTCAATCCATTTTATATTGCAGTGAAAGGATAAAATGAGCAGACTTTGTCAATCAAAAGCTGAGGGTTTACTATATTGAACGGTTTTCTTAAATCAAGGCAGACATCTCCTCCAACACAGCCTGCATCCATCTTAGACTTTATGTTTTCTGAAAAGAAAAGCAGTTGGCGATCTCAGTGCAGTGATATTTATTAAAGTCAAACTGCATAAATTGTGAGGTGTATGGACTATTGTTAAAGTGCTATATGAGCTACTCTGCAAACCATTTTCCTGTTATCTTTGTGACTGCAGGGAGAATGGTTGCTATTGGTTGCTTATTGGTTGCTAATTATTGTCAGGTATCCTGTTTTAGAAATTGGCTTGATAACTAACCACAGACTTACAAGAATTTGGTAATATACTTTCATTAATTGACCAGTTGAAATTGCTGGTAATTGGAGCAATAATGGATTATTTTTAAGCCTGAAGAAGCATATCCATTCAAAATACATCTTCAGCTTTAGAATTCTTGAGAGAACAAATAGACACTTCACTGAAATTAAGAGCTGGAATCACAGTGTTTTAAAAGAATAATATGTTGATTTTGCGAACGACAGCTCTGAGACAAGCTATACACAGAATTTATTAAGTATGCCTTAGGCTGTCACAATTTCATCTGGATCATGAGTTAAGTTTTCATTCAGTTGCAATTCCCTAATGCTCTTTGTTGTGGTGCTGTCCCCTGCTAGTTTCTTTATGTTTGCCCGGATCTCCTTAGAATTACCTTTTGCAATAATTATTACGTTGATAAAGAAGTTGGCCAAAGCATTTCTAATTTCTTGTAACTGCTCTGGAGCGGTCGTCTGGCGATCTGAAGGTTGCAGGATTGATCCTCGGTCCTGCAGAAAGCATGTCGAGGTGTCCTTGAGCAAGACACTTAACCCCTAACTGCTCCCTGAGCGCCACATCGTGGCTACTCACTGCCCCTGTAAAATAGGATGGATACAATATAGAGAATTTCATTATCATTATTCAATATCATTATTATTTAGTAACTTTATCTCCAAGTGA